>CM051004.1:827500-862500 GCA_027704905.1 Muraenolepis orangiensis
CTGACGGTGACTTTCTTCGGCTTCTTTCTCAGTTGCCAGCTCCTCGATCCCCGAGTCCTGGGCGCTCAGCCCGGTGGTCAGCAGCAGGAGGAGCAACGCGGGCATCGCATTGCCGACGCGAAGGACCCTCCTGGTCAACTTGAGCTCCGGTAAAGTGTCCATGGTGCGGGACGCCGCCGACTGACTGACTGCCTGCCTGACTGCCTGCCGTAGACCGCCTCTTCTGCGGTGTCACTGCGCGGTAAGCTGCGACTGGGAGCGCTGTAACGCGAAGAGATCCCCGTGTGGTTGAGCTCTTAAAGAGACAGGCACCGTGTGGGCGCTGATCTTTCCGGGGTGCACCGCCCCTCTGGATGGTCGCAGGTCTCTCCGGGTTGCACCGCCCCTCTGGATGGTCGCAGGTCTCTCCGGGTTGCACCGCCCCTCTGGATGGTCGCAGGTCTCTCCGGTGTGCACCGTCCCTCTGGATGGTCGCAGGTCTCTCCGGGTTGCACCGCCCCTCTGGGTGGTCGCAGGTCTCTCCGGGTTGCACCGCCCCTCTGGATGGTCGCAGGTCTCTCCGGGTTGCACCGCCCTCTGGATGTCGCAGTCTCCGGGTGCACCGCCCTCTGGATGGTCGCAGGTCTCTCCGGGTGTGCACCGCCCCTCTGGATGGTCGCAGGTCTCTCCGGGTGCACGCCCCTCTGGATGGTCGCAGGTCTCTCCGGGGTGCACCGCCCCTCTGGATGGTCGCAGGTCTCTCCGGTGTGCACCGCCCCTCTGGATGGTCGCAGGTCTCTCCGGTGTGCACCACCCCTCTGGGTGGTCGCAGGTCTCTCCGGGTTGCACCGCTCCTCTGGATGGTCGCAGGTCTCTCCGGGTTGCACCGCCCCTCTGGGTGGTCGCAGGTCTCTCCGGGTTGCACCGTCCCTCTGGATGGTCGCAGGTCTCTCCGGGGTGCACCGCCCCTCTGGGTGGTCGCAGGTCTCTCCGGGGTGCACCGCCCCTCTGGGTGGTCGCAGGTCTCTCCGGGGTGCACCGCCCCTCTGGGTGGTCGCAGGTCTCTCCGGGGTGCACCGCCCCTCTGGGTGGTCGCAGGTCTCTCCGGGGTGCACCGCCCCTCTGTATTTAGCCAATGACGATGTATTTCCCCTTTCAATTTTCAGATGTCTATTGTCAGATTTGATGGCAATCAGTATTGTCATCTTTGACGGAGACTCGGTTGTATTTATTAACATCCAATGTCACCCATTGGATGGAGCAGGCCTTATGTTGTGTCACAGGTTGTAATTGAGATGTTACTGTATGCGTTTATCTTAACAGAGCTCTTTTAAATCATTAAAGACTTCAACTGTCAGACTGATATGCTGAGACTGAGTTTTAAAGCGGAAACAGGAAGGTGAGGTCACCACTTAAATGCTGAAGTTGTATAACTCACAGTTAGTCATGTGTGTGTGTGCTGGAAATGATGTTACAAATCATGAAACCCACTTCAACTCATATGTTCACTTTATTGGGGCTATGGTCATGTGATGATGGAACAACAACTTGAATCGTCCAAGTTGAATAGAAGGATCATATTCATTTCATCCAATTGATCAGCTCAAACGTGATAACCAAGAAGTGACGAGTAAAGCCATTCTGTGTACTGCTATGCATGCATCTATTTATACACATCTTAAAAATAGTGACCTTATCCCTTAAGACCCCACAAGGTTCTGCGTCTGAAATCATCTTTAAGCTGCTGGGGTGGTTAATGCTAACCAACGCTCCACCCACACACACACTGCTGAGGATACATGTCAACCTCTGACGTCATCGGGGCCACTGGGGGTTTCGGTGCATCAACCTCTAATCGGGGGTGCGCCAATATTCTAGTTGACGGGTTTGACTCAAACGCACCGTGAGGACACTTATCGACGTCTCACCGCTCCGCTCTGTGATTGGCCACTATCACTATCCCGCACGCTGATTGGCTGGATTACTAACCAAGGAAACGGGAAACTCCAGATCTGCGACCAGCGAGTGTTTTCCTGACAGCTCTCTCTCTCGGTAAGAGGATGGTCGCCACCTGAACAAGTGGAACACAATCAACAACGTTTGAAGCTCGCGAAGCACAATCATCATCTCTTTTTTTAAGCGGAATCCACCATGGGTTGCTTCCACTCCAAGAAATCCAAGAGGAAGTCCAAAGAGGAGCCGACTCCCACCACGACGACCGGACTGGAGTCCACCGGCAGCGGCGTCCCGCTGGGCAGCGACGAGGCGCCCAGGCAGTACAGCTGGGACACCCGGGAGAAGGTTCGGCTCTCACCCCGTCTCACTCTCACCCTGTCTCACTCTCACCCCGTCTCACTCTCACCCGTCTCACTCTCACCCCGTCTCACTCAAACCCTGTCTCACTCTCACCCCGTCTCACTCTCACCCCGTCTCACTCTCACCCTGTCTCACTCTCACCCCGTCTCACTCTCACCCTGTCTCACTCTCACCCCGTCTCACTCTCACCCCGTCTCACTCACCCCGTCTCACACTCACCCCGTCTCACTCTCACTATTACCATCCACACTGGGACGTTTGAAACAGCAGTCGGCAATCCACTCTGTTGAACTCACGCTGTAGGTATACATGCATACATACACACACGCACACATACACACATACATACACACACATACATACATACATACATACATATACACATACATACACACATGCATACACACACACACATACACACATCACACATACACACACATACATACACACATACACATACATACACACATGCATACACACACATACATACACACATACATACACACATACATACATACATACATGCATACATACACACATACATACATACATATACACATACCTACATGCACGTTACTAATAGGGTTGGCTGTGTTGATGGTCCACATTCCTATGTGCACATTAGCCATCAGACCGTGAGCTGGTTTTCACGCACTCTCTAAAAAGGGAATTGCAGATAAACACGCAATGCAAGTTGAACGTATTGTGATGCGTTAGGCGATGGCAGGAATACTTAAGACACCCGTCTAGAGATCATTACGGGCAATAAAAAGCGTTAGCTTTGCATTTTGACCAGACTATTACTAGCACATTAGGGGATTATCAACGCACTACAACACGTAGCTACCCGAGGGACAAACTAAATCCTCCTTCGCTAGGCCTGGTCGCTCATACCCTTTTCATGGATGCAAGTCTAGCAAACTATTACTGCAAACCAACAACTATTAGCTAATGTTGTATTGGCTAATACTGCATTATTCATAAGATCAAAATGGTCACAGTTATGAATCCTGTCAAGACAGGATATTTGTATATCTCTTGCATTTCTAAAGGTCTGCACAGTCCGAACACACACCCCACCTTACCTTCAACCCTTGAGAGCCACAATAATCCCACCCCAAACCAGTAGATAAAGGATAGATCCCTCCTCCAGCCATCACCAGGAATTAATTAATCTAACCGCTTAGCCTAACAAATGAAAAATAAATATAATATATAAATATGCTATTTGGTGGACACTTATATCCAATGTGTCTTACAATACTGTTAGTGCATACAGTCTTAGCATGGGAATAGAACCCCTAACCCTGGAAGTGTTAATGCCTTGCTCTCTCTACCAGTGGGAATAGAACCCCTAACCCTGGCAGTGGTAATGCCTTGCTCTACCAGTGGGAAACAAACCCCTAACCCTGGCAGTGTTGATGCATTGCTCTACCAGTGGGAATAGAACCCCTAACCCTGGCAGTGTTAATGCCTTGCTCTTACAGTCAGACTAGAATGCCTAACCCTTGCAGTGCTGATGCCATTAGAGCCAGATGGCGAGAACTGGGCCGCTGAATATTGATCATGGATGTGTTTCCTTGGTCCAGGTGGACCCCAAGGACTACATGCTCAGCGGCCTTAAAGACACCGCGGTGGGCCGGCTGCCCGGCACGCTGAACGGCCAGCAGTTGGTCATCCAGGACTGTGAGAACTGCGACATCTTCGTGTTCGACCACTCGGCCGCCATCACGGTGGACGACTGCGTCAACTGCCGTGTGTTCCTGGGCCCCGTGAAGGGCAGCGTGTTCTTCCGCGACTGCCGGGACGTGCGCTGCGCGGTGGCCTGCCAGCAGTTCCGCACACGTGACTGCAAGAAGATGGAGGTGCACCTGTGCTGCGCCACGCAGCCCATCATCGAGTCGTCCACGGGCATGCGCTTCGGCTGCTTCCGCTACTACTACCCGGAGCTGGCCTTCCACTTCAAGGACGCCGGCCTGAGCGTCTTCAACAACAACTGGAGCAACGTGCACGACTTCACGCCCGTGTCGGGCGAGAACAACTGGGGCCTGCTGACGGAGGCGTCGGACGTGGTCCCGACGCCCGACCCCGGGTCGGAGTTCGGGTCAGTGCGCGTGTCGACGGAGGCGTCGCGCAGCATCGTGCCGCTGACCAGGGGCTCGCGCCGAAAGGACAGCGAGGAGTCCTGCCTCTTTGTGTTCTTCGCCGGGGATTACACGACCGCCAACGCTTGCAAGCTCATCGACGAGGTGAACGGGGCGTAAGGAGGGTTTCAGAGGAAGGATACGGAACTTCACGGCCTGCACATTACCACATTACCACAGACCACATCCTTTACCATTTAACTACGTTCCCCTGTCTATATATCATTTTCCATAAATCTATTTTCCTATTATTATTATTACTATTATTGTAAAATACTGATTTATAATGCTGTTAGTTTCGCTGTATAGCACCATGAAGTATTTGATTGCACATTATTCTCTCTATTGCTTTTTGAAACCAAGTTCTATAGAGTTAATCTAGTAGTAACAGGATGTTCCAAATGTCACCTGATTGCCCGTCAAAAGTTGTGAGTAAGAATAGAGTCATAGAGTCATAGAGTCATAGAGTCATGTCTGGAGACGGCTGTAGATGTAGAGAAGCCACAGTGGGAAATGTAGTCTTTTTATTCTAGGAAATATTGTAGGGCCTTTGTTGTTCCCGAACTTCAATGAGCGCTAACTGTAGACGACCTTCCATTTGATTGGCGTAATGATAAAGTGAAGCACGCTGTTCACGTGTAACTTTTTAATTTATTTTAATATTCCTTCCTGACTTCCACAGATGGTTGCCAAAGGCTTTGTGTTGATCCAGACCAAGGAGGTGACCATGAGACCAGAGGACGTGAAGAGGGTTTTCCAGAAGGACCCCGAGGACATGCTGGAGTGGAGCACCAAAGGTTAGGACTAGTTTTCTTTCATCTAAGATGTTGCGGCGGGATTATGTTAATGAGGGTTAGGGTTAATGAGGGTTAGGGTTAGGGTTAATGAGGGTTAGGGTTAATGAGGGTGGAGCCAGTTGTCTAGCAACCGGAGGTGGCTGGTCCGATCCCCCGGCTGCTCCTAGCCAGGTGTCGAGGTGTCCCTGTGCAAGACACCCTCACCCTAATTGCTCCCGACAAGCTGGCTGGCTCCTTGCATGGCTGACACCGCCGTCGGTGGATGAATAGGCGAATAGTGAGGCAATCATTTAGATAATAATAAAGCACTTTGGGTAAAAAGCCTTATATAAATGCAGTCCATCTACCATCTAGCGGCAACTCTAAACGTTGAACCGCTTCTTCCGGAAGGTCCCGTCACGGCACTGGAGTTGAGTGGAGACGGAGTGGTGGATGCCTGCAAGACCATTGCCCTTGAGGTCTTCAACGGAGCCAAGGTAACCATGACGACATCAACAGTCTCTTTAAGGGGTTTGCACACCGCCCCACACCGCCCCACACATAATGGGAATCGGACAACAGCCAACAACCGCCGACTGTACCGCCGGCCGGTCCATGTTGGCTTTCTGTGTTTCTTCACTGCGGGAGGGAATGGGAGCAAGCTTTCCATTGTACTTGTTGCACATGGACAAATAAAAGCGTCTTGATTTCAATAAGTCTCTCACTCCTGTCGAATTTCTTCTTTTGTTTTGTTGCAGATTTTTGTTTCAGACGATAAACATACTTCTTCGCGAGACGTGGATAATTTCTTCAACTTTGCCGACATGCAGATGGGCTTGTGAGTGAGATACGGCCAACAGATTACACACCGGACATTTGAACGATTTCCTGTAAAAAGCCGACGCCAAGCTCCTTCTGAATGGGAATATAATATTAAAATTGTAATATGCTCCCTGAAAGGACTTTTTGATGAGATTCAACCTCCAGCAATAGTCTTTAATAATAGATTTGATAAGATAAAATAGCTTTAGAGATGCTCAGATCTTCCTCTTATCTTTTTTAAAAGCTAAAGATAAGAGGAAGTTCCCAGATTTGCTGTCATGTAATGGGAATATTTTAAACAAATGTATTTGATACATTGATTCTGTTTTTTAATCCGCTATGTGAATGTAGTTTTGGCTGTAGTCTTCATTTTTAACGTTCTGTTAACTGAGAATAAAAAAAATATATTGAACATAGTGACAGCCAAGAGAGAAAGTATTTAATATAAAACCGGGTTTTTTTTGGTTTTTTTTAAAGGTTTGTCGTTTAGAGCTGCTTGTTTAGAGCTGCTTGTTTAGATGAGTTTACAGTTGAGTTTTAGTTGAAGCGCTGGTCAATGGGCCGTCATGTACGTATTGATATGGAGCTGTAGTTGTTTTGAGACCCGAGGTACCAATGACATGTTATACATTGTGCTGGGATGTTAATGTAGGCAATTCATGTAGCCTAATGTTTTATACTCGGAAATGAATGTTTTGTATCGTAAACAAATGTGATGTTCTTAAATAATTTGGGTTAAAGTTGTTGTATAACATGTCATTTAGTTTTCTGTGTTTTTAATTTCTCATGAGGCCACAATCCAAATGTCCATTTGAGCTGAACAGTTTTGGCTTTTTCAAATCCCAAGAGGAAAGGCATCAAAGGGCAGAAGATTCCACACCATTTGTGTGTATGTTTCTACATATCATGTTTCTATATATCATGTTTCTATGCTGTAATAGTGAAGGGTCCCACATGTGCTGTGTGATTGGACACCAAACCTTCCAATCATATAGCTTGAACATATCTTACCGCCAGTTGTATGAATTGACTTGGAACTGTGAAAATAGTGTTTTAAGTGCATCAAGTAGAACTATAGAGTATTGGCACAAGAAATGTTTCATGTTTTCTATTTTTCAAAGAATCCAACCACCCTCTAAACAGGATTCACCAGTGCATTAAAACATGTTAACCTGAACATAGACAGCTTTTGCGTTTATGTCTATAGATCATGTGTGTACAGTTTGTTTCTCATATATTTGATAGATATAATAGATATTATATCTCTATTAAATATATAGATGTAATATAGATATATCTATTATATATAGATATAATATATAATTATATATAGATATATTATATAGGTCTAATATATATTATATCTATATTATAGATATAATATTATATATAAATAATTGCATGTGTGGCTCAGGGTTCGAGCTCACTGCACTCTCCCTGAACGGGGTGGCGCTTAGGACCCTGCGGTGCTCTCCGTACAATAGATGTGTTGTGCCGTGCTGCTGCTGCTGCTGCTGCTACAAGAGATTGCGACCCTTGAAATTCCTCGGGTGGCAGAATAAAGCAAACTAAAAACATATCTTATTAATAGGCTGTCGTCGAGGGCTTTACGGGGTCGCCTGCGCTGGGATAACGCGGGTTACACCATGCGAACATAAGGTAAGGACCCGAGGAACGGGAACGCTGGTGTGTTCAGGGCGCCAGGAGGACTGACTCCGCAGGCCACGGGCCTGTCCTTTATAGGGCTCTTATTATTTGTTTGCAATGCAAAGTTTGAGATCATTCAAGAGTAACCGAAAAAATCGGTGTGTCGCGTGAAGTGTAATGGCTGGTTGGTATTTTTTAAACGCGGTCGCATTGGGTCTAAAAGCCAATAGGAAGTGACATCTTTATCTGGTGGTGGCGCCCATGTTTGATTTTCCTGCACGGCGTTTTTAAAGCACATAAGATCCCAGGCTCCGGCCGTACAGTGGGCGGTACGTCGCTCCGTCAACGACCAATCAGCGGTTGTTTGAGGACCGCACGGAGGTACCGCCCATTGACGTCCTTAGTCATTGATTGGTTGGTCCCGGAGAGGCACCGCCCACCGTACCCCCAGACCGTTGGTTCTAACAACAACAACTACCTACCCCGCTAAAGGCCAGTGTTTGGCGCCAAGGCTTTTTCTTTGGAGAAAAACCGTATAGTTTTTGCTCTTATTTCTCGTCTTTTTGTAAATACTAACGGAAACTCTTAAGCTAAAGGCGTTTGAACTTTTGTAACTCCATTTTGTTCGTCGAGCCACGGATTTGGGTTCGGCGGTTAGACGCCGAGGAGCCTCGGGTGTAAAACAAGTTGACGGTACGCCGAGTATCGATGGCCCCGATCGGCCTCTTCTGCCTTAAACACCACGGAACGACCCGATGCCTGGTCAATGAGGCCCGAACAATGAGGGGTTCTCCTCTCTGTGGTGTCGTCCATTGACTAATAGTTTCCCTTCTGGTCATCGTGTGAGAGGCCAGACAAAGACA
Organism: Muraenolepis orangiensis; assembly: GCA_027704905.1. Taxonomy (NCBI): domain Eukaryota; kingdom Metazoa; phylum Chordata; class Actinopteri; order Gadiformes; family Muraenolepididae; genus Muraenolepis; species Muraenolepis orangiensis. The sequence continues at coordinate 836,048 of CM051004.1, forward strand.
GACTTCATTAAGTGTACAGTTCGTTGTTTAACAAAATGGTTCTTGTATTGTGACCCCCACCCCCCTTAAAGTAGATACTCGTGTTATTAACTAAGTTAATCAATGAGTACCTGTGTCTGTATTATTCATATGGTATGTATTGATGTTGACTTCGCTTAAAATGTGGTGTCACCCCCAATACTGAATCTATAAGTAGTATTTTTTTCTTAAAAATGATTATTGCCTAATTTCTCGAAGAACCCCAGCCGTTAGCCGATGCTGTCTTTGTTGAAAGCAAAATAAACCTGCTTGGTAATATCAGCCGTGTTGGTGATATCATGAGCTAACACGGAGTCTGTGCGTTTGCAGATAAGAAGTCTTGGGGTCTTTCAGTGGAACCGTGTAGCATGCAATTCGATGTACAATTGATGGTAAGTGTTTTCCATCTCCTCACACGCTAAATCCCTGTCAAGGTGACACAAGGCCTGCCAAACATTGTGGAATGTGACGTTTGTAAGCTAGGCTCAGATTTCAGTGAGATAAGCCAAGCCTGCACTGGGTTGAGATGTGGACCGTGTAATGCTATTTTCGACTATTGTTCTAATTTCCCTCCTGTTTATAATTGTCTCTATCGTTTCAGACAATGTGCTTCTATTAATTTATCCATATGCATAATACACCCTGTCGAGGCTTGGTTTAACAGCCCATCATGATGTTGTTGTTCTTCCCAGGACGCTACAGGATGAAACGCATCAGGACCTCCAGCAGCAGTGATAGCTCTGACAATGAAAGTGAGTTGACCAAAACCCTCCCTTATCCCCTCTCAGAGAGCCAGCATCCAACAGACTGGTTTTTCTTCACATGGTTTAGATTCAGGGTTCTTCAGATGGTGCTCTTTGCTCCCCAATGTCTGACGCTGCCTCCTCTTCCTCCCCAGGTCCCTCGTCTTCCTCCCCAGGTCCCTCAACCTCCTTCTGCTCCACCAACAAGTATGGCAGTAAGCCGGGGACCCCCGTCTGCAGCCAGAAGAAGCCAGCAGAAGTAAGCAACACCTCCTCCTCCTCTTCTTCGGCTGTCTTCTCTCTCTCCATCTCGTTGGTCATCGCTCATTCTACGCTCATGCTACACCACGTTAATATATTAATATAACTCTGTAGGCTCTATATTAATATTAATTAATTAATTAATTAATTGATATTAATATATAATTAATTAATAATAATTAATTTATAATATATTAATATATACTCTATATTAATATTTAGCTCTCCCTCTGAAGTTCGTTATCATCTGCAGCCCCTGCCACATACCCCTCGCGTTGTGGCTCTTGAATTTCTCCTCCACTCTGTCCTTATACTCTCCCTTGGCAGTGACGATGGTCTTGCGGAGGTCATAACGGGCTCTTGGATATTCCTCCGTATTCCCGGAGCCAAAGGCGGCGTTACGCGCGTGGAGGGCAGTGAGAACATCGTCGTTAATCCATGGTTTCCGGTTGGGATATATCCAAACCGACTTGGTCAGAACAACGTCATCTATGCACTTCTTGATGAACCCGGTGACCGAGGACGCGTACTCGTTGATGTTATTGTCCGAGGCGACGCGGAACATGTGCCAGTCAGCGCGATCAAAACAATCCTGCAGCATAGAGTCCGATTGGTCCGACCAGCATTGGACCTCCCTCACAGCGATCGGTTGCTGCTTCAGTCTCAGCCAATAGGCGGGGAGCAGCTGGATAGAGCGGTGGTCTGATTGGCCAAACGGTGGGCGGAGGAGGGCCTTGTAGCCATCACGGAAGGGGGTGTAGCAGTGGTCGAGGATCCGCTCGCCCCGTGTGTTGCTCGTTATGTGTTGGTAGAACTTGGGGAGAACCTTCTTCAGGTTCTCCTTGTTGAAGTCCCCCGCCACGATGAGAGCAGCCTCGGGGTGGGCCGACTCCTGTTCGCTGATAGCCCCATACAGTTCCTTCAGCGCTGTGTCCGTGTTGGCTTGTGGGGGAATGTAAACAGCGGTCACGGTTACCGCTGTAAACTCCCGAGGTAGCCAGTGTGGACGGCACATAAGCATCAGGTACTCCAGGTCCGGGGATCAGAAAGACTTGAGGGGATGTACATGACTTTGGTTGCACCAACATCTGTTTATCATGAGACATACCCCCCCCCTCCGCGATCTTTACCGGAGAGAGCCTTTGTTCTGTCCGCCCGGTGGACGGAAAATCCCGTCGGCTCGATAGCTGCGTCGGTAACCCCCTCCGACATCCATGTCTCCGTAAGGCAGATGATACAGTTGTCCTTAGTTTCCCGGTGGAATTGAATACGAGCCTGTAGCTCGCTTAACTTATTGTCCAGAGACATTAGCCAGTAGAATGGTGGTTAAGGGGGGAGCGATCGGATCGACATCTCAGCCTGACGCGCACGCCGGCTCCCCTCGCTTCTTCCTGCGACACTTGTGTGTAATCGTGCCCAAGTTTTTGTGCAATTGTGCACAATTCTTAAACTGAACACTGTTTTTATAACATTGTTATTAGCGTAGGACGTTCCTGATCCCCACAAGATAACGGTAATAGTTGACTGCGTCGTTGTCACCCGGGCCTACCTAGACTGCAGAGTAACAACACTAAGTATTAATCATATGAAAAATACTAATGATGCTGTTCCCTCGGCCGCACCACCTGTCCCCCCAGGTGTTCAGGAAAGACCTGATCAGCGCCATGAAGCTGCCGGACTCGCACCACATCTCCGCCGAGGACTACTACCTGCTGGCCGACACCTGGAGGCAGGAGTGGGAGAAGGGGGTGCAGGTCCCGGCCAGCCCTGACACCGTCCTCCAACCCTCAGTCAGGTAAGACGCCGAGCAAGACGCCCCAAACTGCTCCCGACCAGCTGGCTGCTCCCTTGCATTGTTGACACCGTCGTCCACATGGGAATATGTGTATGAATGGGTGTGAGCGTGAGAGAGACATGTCATAACTGGTGGTGAGTGAGACAGATGATAACTGGTGGTGAACGTGAGAGAGATGATAACTGGTGGTGAGTGAGACAGATGATAACTGGTGGTGAACGTGAGAGAGATAATAACTGGTGGTGAACGTGAGAGAGATGATAACTGGTGGTGAACGTGAGAGAGATGATAACTGGTGGTGAGCGTGAGAGAGATGATAACTGGTGGTGAGTGAGACAGATGATAACTGGTGGTGAACGTGAGAGAGATGATAACTGGTGGTGAACGTGAGAGAGATGATAACTGGTGGTGAGTGAGACAGATGATAACTGGTGGTGAACGTGAGAGAGATGATAACTGGTGGTGAACGTGAGAGAGATGATAACTGGTGGTGAACGTGAGAGAGATGATAACTGGTGGTGAACGTGAGAGAGATGATAACTGGTGGTGAACGTGAGAGAGATGATAACTGGTGGTGAACGTGAGAGAGATGATAACTGGTGGTGAACGTGAGAGAGATGATAACTGGTGGTGAACGTGAGAGAGATGATAACTGGTGGTGAACGTGAGAGAGATGATAACTGGTGGTGAACGTGAGAGAGATGATAACTGGTGGTGAACGTGAGAGAGATGATAACTGGTGGTGAACGTGAGAGAGATGATAACTGGTGGTGAACGTGAGAGAGATGATAACTGGTGGTGAACGTGAGAGAGATGATAACTGGTGGTGAACGTGAGAGAGATGATAACTGGTGGTGAACGTGAGAGAGATGATAACTGGTGGTGAACGTGAGAGAGATGATAACTGGTGGTGAACGTGAGAGAGATGATAACTGGTGGTGAACGTGAGGAGACGGATGATAACTGGTGGTGAACGTGAGGGAGACGGATGATAACTGGTGGTGAACGTGAGAGACGGATGATAACTGGTGGTGAACGTGAGAGAGACGGATGATAACTGGTGGTGAACGTGAGAGAGATGATAACTGGTGGTGAACGTGAGAGAGACAGATGATAACTGGTGGTGAACGTGAGAGAGACAGATGATAACTGGTGGTGAACGTGAGAGAGACAGATGATAACTGGTGGTGAACGTGAGAGAGATAACTGGTGGTGAACGTGAGAGAGACAGATGATAACTGGTGGTGAACGTGAGAGAGACAGATGATAACTGGTGGTGAACGTGAAACCGATGATAACTGGTGGTGAACGTGAGGGAGATGATAACTGGTGGTGAACGTGAGACAGATGATAACTGGTGGTGAACGTGAGAGAGATGATAACTGGTGGTGAACGTGAGGGAGACAGATGATAACTGGTGGTGAACGTGAGGGAGATGATAACTGGTGGTGAACGTGAAACGGATGATAACTGGTGGTGAACGTGAGAGAGATGATAACTGGTGGTGAACGTGAGAGAGATGATAACTGGTGGTGAACGTGAGAGATGATAACTGGTGGTGAACGTGAGAGAGATGATAACTGGTGGTGAACGTGAGAGAGATGATAACTGGTGGTGAACGTGAGAGAGATGATAACTGGTGGTGAACGTGAGAGAGATGATAACTGGTGGTGAACGTGAGAGAGATGATAACTGGTGGTGAACGTGAGAGAGATGATAACTGGTGGTGAACGTGAGAGAGATGATAACTGGTGGTGAACGTGAGAGAGATGATAACTGGTGGTGAACGTGAGAGAGATGATAACTGGTGGTGAACGTGAGAGAGATGATAACTGGTGGTGAACGTGAGACAGATGATAACTGGTGGTGAACGTGAGAGAGATGATAACTGGTGGTGAACGTGAGAGAGACAGATGATAACTGGTGGTGAACGTGAGAGAGACGGATGATAACTGGTGGTGAACGTGAGAGAGATGATAACTGGTGGTGAACGTGAGAGAGATGATAACTGGTGAAGGTGAGAGAGATGATAACTGGTGGTGAACGTGAGAGAGATGATAACTGGTGGTGAACGTGAGAGAGATGATAACTGGTGGTGAACGTGAGAGAGATGATAACTGGTGGTGAACGTGAGTGAGGGAGATGATAACTGGTGGTGAACGTGAGGGAGATGATAACTGGTGGTGAACGTGAGGGAGATGATAACTGGTGGTGAACGTGAGAGAGATGATAACTGGTGGTGAACGTGAGCGAGATGATAACTGGTGGTGAACGTGAGGGAGATGATAACTGGTGGTGAACGTGAGAGAGATGATAACTGGTGGTGAACGTGAGTGAGGGAGATGATAACTGGTGGTGAGAGTGAGGGAGATGATAACTGGTGGTGAACATGAGAGAGATGATAACTGGTGGTGAACGTGAGAGAGATGATAACTGGTGGTGAACGTGAGGGAGATGATAACTGGTGGTGAACGTGAGAGAGATGATTACTGGTGGTGAACGTGAGAGAGATGATTACTGGTGGTGAACGTGAGAGAGATGATAACTGGTGGTGAACGTGAGTGAGGGAGATGATAACTGGTGGTGAACGTGAGAGAGATGATAACTGGTGGTGAACGTGATAGAGATGATAACTGGTGGTGAACGTGAGGGAGACGGATCAGTGGTGAATATGAGACATTAAGTGACTTCTAGCTCTGAGTAGCTGGAGACTAGACAAGTGCTCTATAAATGCCCTGCTTTTTGTATGGGAACATTGAGCAGATTAATGCTATAATGAATCACGCGTCTGCCAAGGCACACCTGAATCTAAATCTCCTCTGATCCGTGCATCAAACACGAAAGCTTTAAGTGTTCTGTACTGCTCAGAATTGACTAGAAGCATAGGAAGTCAGAACCACCACAACACTCAGACAACTCTCTTGACCTCCTCTGCCAGTCTGGATATGACAGGGAAATGACCGGGGTGTAAAGATGTAAAACCCACCTGTCTGTTTCTCTATCTCTCTGTGTGTTCAGGATCATTGCCGAGAGGCCCAAGGAGATTCTGTACACGCGGCCAAAGAAGTACTTCCGCTGCTGGAGCCAGGACGCCACGGAGATGGGCTACGTCAACATCAACAAGCTGGCAGACGACATGTGCCGCTACGACCTGGACGACACCGACCTGCACTGGCTGCACACCCTCAACTTGGAGCTGGAGCACATGGGTAAGAAACACGCGGTAGACGCCGGCTAACGCACTCCGCTGAAACATACACAACGCATGTAGACGCCGGCTAACGCACTCCGCTGAAACATACACAACGCATGTAGACGCCGGCTAACGCACTCCGCTGAAACATACACAACGCATGTAGACGCCGGCTAACGCACTCCGCTGAAACATACACAACGCATGTAGACGCCGGCTAACGCACTCCGCTGAAACATACACAACGCATATAGACGCCGGCTAACGCACTCCACTGAAACATACACAACGCATGTAGACGCCGGCTAACGCACTCCGCTGAAACATACACAACGCATGTAGACGCCGGCTAACACACTCCACTGAAACATACACAACGCATGTAGACGCCGGCTAACGCACTCCGCTGAAACATACACAACGCATGTAGACGCCGGCTAACGCACTCCGCTGAAACATACACAACGCATGAACGCTTGAATGTGAACACATTCAAACAGCCCACAGCCGTCCATGTGTTTTCACTCCATCGTTTCTAAACCAACATAATAAGTTGAAATATTTCTAATGCAATTCAAGTTTTGTTTAGTACCAACAACAAGTTGTCGATGCAAGCAAAGGGCTACATTTTTATTTATTTTTTATTGACATGTGTAAAGGACATGTGTAAAGCATGTTAAAGTGCCAGTAGGGCAGCAGCATCATGAATTCAGTGCAGTTGTTGAAATGAGTCCAGAAAGTCCAGTAAAAGTATGATGGTGTAATGTAATATGGAGGACAATGTTATGATAGTGCTAGCACTTCAGTATGTCACTGCCTGCGGAACGTCTCTTCATGACAATTTCCGGTACAGTTGGTTTGCAAAAACGGCATAAACTGTGTACTACCTTAAACCCCCCCAGCCCTAGTGTGTAGCACTCCTCACTGCACACTCCTCACTGCACACTCCTCACTGCACACTCCTCACTGCACACTCCTCACTGCATACTCCTCACTGCACACTCCTCACTGCATACGCTGGACACATGCTTGGAGACTACCGTGTACCAGTAGTATTTCCACTTTTTACTTCAGTTTAGTTTCAGTTTTAGCTTTAGGGGTTCCTTGTCATTCACATTTCAGTTTTAGTTTGAAACATCCCATTTAGTTATGTATATATATATTTGTTTGCCATTTGCTTTAAAAAAGAAAAGGAAAACAATCAATATAAAAGTGTTGTTTCCATTCAACACACACACACACACACCACTAGCGTGTAACATGCTCTACTAACATGTAACATATTGTGTAAGACACAGCGCTGTTGTGTAACACATACACCACTGGTGTGTACACATGACACAATGAGGGTTCCTCCATGGTGGGTTGACCGCGGCTGTCCCCAGCAGACCAGCCCCACCAGTCCCCACCCAGATTCACTCCAGACACATTAAGATGTGATCACAAGAAACCACATTTAGGGCTGGTAACACGGGGACATGTGGCTGTAATCTCTGACTGCACCACAGGATACGTTTGACACTCGAGGTGATCATTTGCGTTTCTGTCATGGAAACTTGCCACCCAAGAACTCAGTTGAACAGCAACAATGCTTAATTTAATACATTTAGTAAATGGTAAAATGGCTGTCAGCCTGGATCGGGAGGCACCACATATTGAGTATCAACTCCACTTCTTCAACCAGCAGATTATAATGCAGCAGGCTAGAAAAGTTACCTTCCCCCCCACATGTCATTTTCATTACCATGGCAATTCTATCAAATGTTGGGAAATACCTTTTTTATTTTTATTTTTTTATTTTCTTTCTATGTTGCAATTCAATTAAAATACATCTAGACTTCAGTGCAAATACAGAGTTAAGTACAGAGTTAAGTACAGAGTTAAGTACAGAGTTAAGTACAGAGTTAAGTACAGAGTTAAGTACAGAAGTTAAGTACAGAAGTTAACTCATGGTGTCATCCCCAAAATGTTTTGCAAAATGCCCCAAGCCCCCATTAATTTCTGACCCGGCAAGGTAGGGAGGTACCAAAACAAGTTGATAATGCTACTTCTAACCATATCCAACTTACTGAGTCCTTGTACCCGGTTTCTCCCCAGGAGAGTGTGCTGTAGACGAGCTCACGGTGGAGCGGGCGATGGAGGCCCTGGAGAGGCAGTGTCACGGCAACATGAGGCACGCCATCGAGACGGTGGAGGGGCTGGGCATCGAGTACGACGAGGACGTCATCTGCGACGTGTGCCGCTCCCCCGACAGCGAGGAGGGCAACGACATGGTGTTCTGTGACAAGTGCAACATCTGCGTGCACCAGGTAAAACACCTGTAATGTACAGCTAGACGCTTGTTAAAACACCTGTAGTGTATAGGTAGATGCTCATTAAAACACCTGTAAAGTACAGCTATCCATCTTCTCCCGCTTATCCGTAATCGGGTCGCGGAGGTAGCAGCTTCAGCAGGGGACTCCAAACTTCCCTCTCCCTGGCAACATGGACTAGCTCTGACTGGTGGATCCCGAGGCGTTCCCAGGCCGGTGTGGAGATGTAATCACCCCACCTGTACCTCGGTCTGCCCCGTGGTCTCCTCCCAGTTGGATGTGCCTGGAAAACCTCCCTCGGGAGGCGACCAGGAAGCATCCTTACTCGATGCCCGAACCACCTCAACTGGCTCCTTTCTACGCGAAGGAGCAGCGGCTCTACTCCGAGTCTCTCACGAGTGACTGAGCTTCTTACCCTATCCCTCAGGGAGATACCAGCCACCCTCCTAAAGGAAACTCATTTTGGCCGCTTCTCGTTCTTTCGGTCATTACCCATTGTTCATGACCCTAGGTGAGGGTAGGAACGAAGACGAAGAGCTTTGCCTTCTGGCTCAGCTCTCTTTTGGTTACAACGGTGCGGTAAAGGGCACCCAATACCGCTCCCGCTGCGCCTATTCTCCTGTCAATCTCACGCTCCATCCTCCCCTCACTCGAGAACAAGACCCCGAGAACCATGGCCTCAGATTTAGAGGTGCTGATCCTCATCCCAGCCGCTTCACACTCCGCTGCAAACCGATCCAGTGAGTGCTGAAGGTCACATACTGATGACGCAAACAGGACCACATCATCTGCAAACGGCAGCGATTCAATCCAGAGCCCACCATACTGAAACCCCTCCCCTCCATGACTACGCCTACGCGAAATCCTGCCTATGAAAATCACAAACAGGATGGGTGACAAAGCGCAGCCCTGGCGGAGACCAACACCCACTGAGAACAGGCCAGACTTACTACAGAGGATCCGGACACAGCTCTCGCTTTGGGAGTACAGAGATTGGATGGTCCTCAGTAGTGATCCCCGCACCCCGTACTCCCGCAGCACCCCCCACCGTATTTCCCGAGGGCCCCGGTCATATGCCTTCTCCAAATCCACAAAGCACATGTAGACCGGATGGGCCCCAAGCCCCTCCAGGATCCTTGGGAGGGAAAAGCTGGTCAGGGAGGAACCCGCATGGTTTCTCTTCAATCTGAAGTTCCACTAGTACAGCTAGACGCTTGTTAAAACACCTGTAAAGTACAGCTAGACGCCCGTTAAAACACCTGTAAAGTACAGCTAGACGCTTGTTAAAACACATGTAAAGTACAGCTAGACGCTTGTTAAAACATCTGTAAAGTACAGCTAGACGCTTGTTAAAACACCTGTAAAGTACAGCTAGACGCTTGTTAAAACACCTGTAAAGTACAGCTAGACGCCCGTTAAAACACCTGTAAAGTACAGCTAGACGCCCGTTAAAACACCTGTAAAGTACAGCTAGACGCCCGTTAAAACACCTGTAAAGTACAGCTAGACGATGGTTAAAACACCTGTAAAGTACAGCTAGACGCCCGTTAAAACACCTGTAAAGTACAGCTAGACGCCCGTTAAAACACCTGTAAAGTACAGCTAGACGCCCGTTAAAACACCTGTAAAGTACAGCTAGACGCTTGTTAAAACACCTGTAAAGTACAGCTAGACGCCCGTTAAAACACCTGTAAAGTACAGCTAGACGCCCGTTAAAACACCTGTAAAGTACAGCTAGACGCCCGTTAAAACACCTGTAAAGTGCAGCTAGACGCTTGTTAAAACACCTGTAAAGTACAGCTAGACGCCCGTTAAAACACCTGTAAAGTACAGCTAGACGCCCGTTAAAACACCTGTAAAGTACAGCTAGACGCTTGTTAAAACACCTGTAAAGTACAGCTAGACGCTTGTTAAAACACCTGTAAAGTACAGCTAGACGCTTGTTAAAACACCTGTAAAGTACAGCTAGACGCTTGTTAAAACACCTGTAAAGTACAGCTAGACGCTTGTTAAAACACCTGTAAAGTACAGCTAGATGCTCGTTAAAACACACTAATTAAATTTGGCATTCAAAAAGCATTAAAAATATATCTATCAGAAACGACCAACGTCTGAACTGATGTTCACCAATAGTCACAGCAGTTGTAGACTGAGTTGGGACACAGTTCCTTGAGGACAGGTGAAGTCCTCTGGCTCTGCATCCAGGTCCTAACCTGTGTTCCTCCCCTGTTCCAGGCCTGCTACGGCATCGTGAAGGTTCCCGTGGGGAACTGGCTGTGCAGGACCTGCGTGCTGGGCCTGGAGCCCCAGTGCCTCCTCTGCCCCAAGAAGGGCGGCGCCATGAAGGCCACGCGGGCCGGAACCAAGTGGGCCCACGTCAGCTGTGCCCTGTGGATCCCAGAGGTAAACATGGGGCCTGACACACTGTGGTCCAGTGGTAGGGGTAGATGGGGGGGGGGGGGGGGGGGGTAGAGGGCAGGATAGTCCAGGGGTCGGGGTGGTGGTGACGACTTCCAGGCTGAAGCAGCCACACCCAGCCCCAGAGGCTTATCAGGTGTGTGTGTGTGTGTGTGTGTGTGTGTGTGTGTGTGTGTGTGTGTGTGTGTGTGTGTGTGTGTGTGTGTGTGTGTGTGTGTGTGTGTGTGTGTGTGTGTGTGTGTGTGTGTGTGTGTGTGTGTGTGTGTGTGTGTGTGTGTGTGTGTGTGTGTGTGTGTGTGTGTGTGTGTGTGTGTGTGTGTGTGTGTGTGTGTGTGTGTGTGTGTGTGTGTGTGTGTGTGTGTGTGTGTGTGTGTGTGTGTGTGTGTGTGTGTGTGTGTGTTTTATATAATTATATATTATTATAATATATGTGTCCGGGTGGCCGGGTGTCCTCTGCCATACCGATGTGTGTGCATGTCCCCAGGTGAGCATTGCGTGTCCAGAGAGGATGGAGCCCATCACCAAGGTGTCCCACATCCCGCCCAGCCGCTGGGCTCTCATCTGCAGCCTCTGCAAGCTCAAGACCGGCGCCTGCATCCAGGTGGGCTTCCTTCAGAGGATTTGATTCTATTCCATTTCATTTAACAGTCACTGATCAGAGGTAGTCAGCACCATGGGGGCTCCAGCTTTCAGTTGCTGGGCTCCCAGACTCTGGAACTCCCTGCCACTACACATCCCACAGTCTGATTCCATAACATCTTACAAAACCCAAGGTATGTCGCGATCGCGACATAGTCCAACGGGGGGGGGGGGGGGGGGTCCAACGGGGCTTTTTTTCAATGATGATACTGTTGTGAATCTGGGAATCAGAATTCCTTTATTTGTCACTCACGTTATTATTAACAATAATAATAATACAAATGATAAAAAATAATAATAATAAAAAATAAATAAACCTCATGGGTCACATCAAGAGGATTCTGAAATTCTGAAATCATCAGACGGTAGACGTAGACGTCACGGAGGAGTCACTTTATGCCTTATCTCATTTAGGCAGATCAGATTGTCGCAGCCAATTTCCAAGTGTACCATAGTTGGTAAAGCAGTGTCCATGTAGTGAAGTAACAGCCCATCATCTTCGCCTTCGCCATTTTGACGTAAAATCCTACGTATAAAAAACGTAGCACTACGCTAGATCCCCTCTCGCTCCAGCCAGTAGTCCTTCTAGCTCCCTATTGAGCTGTGGGGAAAACTGAAAGAATACGCCCATTGGCTACAAATCACTATATGATTGGTTGGTCAAATTGTCAATCCAAACGTACGCTCTCATTCAGTCTGAGGGCCAAAGTAATCGGGAATACTTTGGTTGAAGGATATTCTTCCCAGCAACCCAGAAAAATATCTGATTGGTTGCATTGTTTTTCCAACACAAAACCACTCAAATGCGTCGTGCATGGACCGAGAAAGACAAACAAATCAACTGTTCAAATCAAATGTAATATAACAGATAACAACACAGATACCATTCTCATTTATTAATTTTATTTAAATTTGATTCAATTGTATTACATTTTATTAATACAATTAATTCGATTTTTCTTTGTTTCATCTGAGAGTTCCAGGGTCTTCTCTGAATACCTTGAAGGCCCTGATGCTTCACCACTGATCGATCTATCGATCTATCGATCTATCGATCTATCTATCTATCGATCTATCGATCTATCGATCTATCGATCGATCGATCGATCGATCGATCGATCGATCGATCGATCGATCGATCGATCGATCGATCGATCGATAGATCTATCGATCGATAGATCGATAGATCGATAGATCGATAGATCGATAGATCGATAGATCGATCAGTGGTGAAGCATCAGGGCCTTCAAGGTATTCAGAGAAGACCCTGGAACTCTCAGATGAAACAAAGAAAAATCGAATTAATTGTATTAATAAAATGTAATACAATTGAATCAAATTTAAATAAAATTAATAAATGAGAATGGTATCTGTGTTGTTATCTGTTATATTACATTTGATTTGAACAGTTGATTTGTTTGTCTTTCTCGGTCCATGCACGACGCATTTGGGTTTCCCTTTGTGTCTCTCCATTTCTATCTCTCCAGGCAACTGTTGCTATGTACTGTTACTTTAAGTTACGTTAAGTGTCGTCGTTTGGCGCTATCGGTTGTTGTGACAATGTGCAATTACATCGAAAAGTCTAATATTCGGGTCAATACGTATTGATAATGTTTGGCCACTAGATGTCGCACTCTCTCCTTCCATTCTAGTTCATTAGCAACCTGCATGTTTCAGGGTCTTGCTCCTACTTTTGTCGACAATAACTGCCCACTGCTAAGATGCTGACAACACAGATACCACATGACACCAACGGCATTATACTATTGGCTCACAAGCCTTGTTAGAAGCGTGAACCAAGTGTCACATCTTACACCGAAATAAACGAAACATTCATTTTAGAGCCCGTCAAAATGTAAAAAATTATCATTCATTTATTTTATTTCTCTAAATTATTGCTAAATGACTAACCAGTGAGCTGGTAAGTCACACTGTCTGTCTGCTAAATGACAAACCAGTCAGCTGGTAAGTCACCCTGTCTGTCTGCTAAATGACTAACCAGTGAGCTGGTAAGTCACCCTGTCTGTCTGCTAAATGACAAACCAGTCAGCTGGTAAGTCACCCTGTCTGTCTGCTAAAGGACTAACCAGTCAGCTGGTAAGTCACGCTGTGTCTGCTACATGACTAACCAGTCAGCGGGTAAGTCACGCTATCTGTCTGCTACATGACTAACCAGTGAGCTGGTAAGTCACGTTGTCTGTCTGCTAAAGGACTAACCAGTCAGTTGGTAAGTCACGCTGTCTGTCTGCTAAATGACTAACCAGTGAGCTGGTAAGTCACGCTGTCTGTCTGCTAAAGGACTAACCAGTCAGTTGGTAAGTCACGCTGTCTGTCTGCTAAATGACTAACCAGTGAGCTGGTAAGTCACGCTGTCTGTCTGCTAAAGGACTAACCAGTCAGTTGGTAAGTCACACTGTCTGTCTGCTAAAGGACTAACCATTGAGCTGGTAAGTCACACTGTCTGTCTGCTAAAGGACTAACCAGTCAGTTGGTAAGTCACGCTGTCTGTCTGCTACATGACTAACCAGTGAGCTGGTAAGTCACGCTGTCTGTCTGCTAAAGGACTAACCAGTGAGCTGGTAAGTCACGCTATCTGTCTGCTACATGACTAACCAGTGAGCTGGTAAGTCACGCTGTCTGTCTGCTAAAGGACTAACCAGTCAGTTGGTAAGTCACGCTGTCTGTCTGCTAAAGGACTAACCAGTGAGCTGGTAAGTCACGCTGTCTGTCTGCTACATGACTAACCAGTGAGCTGGTAAGTCACGCTGTCTGTCTGCTACATGACTAACCAGTGAGCTGGTAAGTCACGCTGTCTGTCTGCTAAAGGACTAACCAGTCAGTTGGTAAGTCACGCTGTCTGTCTGCTAAAGGACTAACCAGTGAGCTGGTAAGTCACGCTGTCTGTCTGCTACATGACTAACCAGTGAGCTGGTAAGTCACGCTGTCTGTCTGCTACATGACTAACCAGTGAGCTGGTAAGTCACGCTGTCTGTCTGCTACATGACTAACCAGTGAGCTGGTAAGTCACGCTGTGTCTGCTACATGACTAACCAGTGAGCTGGTAAGTCACGCTGTGTCTGCTACATGACTAACCAGTGAGCTGGTAAGTCACGCTGTCTGTCTGCTACATGACTAACCAGTGAGCTGGTAAGTCACGCTGTCTGTCTGCTACATGACTAACCAGTGAGCTGGTAAGTCACGCTGTCTGTCTGCTACATGACTAACCAGTGAGCTGGTAAGTCACGCTGTCTGTCTGCTACATGACTAACCAGTGCTCTGTTCCGTGTGCTCCCAGTGCTCCGTGAAGAACTGCACCACACCCTTCCACGTGACGTGCGCCTTTGAGCAGAGCCTGGAGATGAAAACCATCCTGGACGAGGGGGACGAGGTGAAGTTCAAGTCCTACTGCCTGAAGCACAGCCGCGCCAAGACCCCCGGGGCCGGGCCCGAGCCGGGCCTGAGCCCCGCCCGGCCCAAGCCCGCCCCCACAGAGACCGAGAAGGTGGGGCTGCGGGCGCAGCGGCTGCGTGAGCTGGAGGAGGAGTTCCACACGCTGATCCGTCCGGCGGAGCTGGCCCGGGACCTGGGCGTCGCCGAGCCCCTGGTGGACTTCATCTTCCAGTACTGGAAGATGAAGAGGAAGACCAGCTTCAACCGTGCGCTGTTGCCCCCAAAGGAGGAGGAGGGCAACCTGCTGGTGCAGCCGCAGGAGGACAGCATCCACACACGCATGAGGATGTTCATGCACCTGAGGCAGGACCTGGAGAGGGTGGGTGGACGGGAGGGACTGTGTGTGTGACTGTGTGTGTGACTGTGTGTGTGACTGTGTGTGTGACTGTGTGTGTGTGTGTGTGTGTGTGTGTGTGTGTGTGATTCTAGTCCTAGGGTTTTTGAATGATTCATTGTAATAATATATCAAATGATGATTTTTGAATCTGTTCATGGCTTTACTTGTGTGTGTGTGTTTAAGTCATGACTTGATGTGTTTGGTCTGCAGGTGAGGAACCTCTGCTACATGGTGAGTCGCAGGGAGAAGATGAAACTGTCTCAGAGCAAAGCTCAGGAGCAGATGTTTAACCTGCACATCAAACTCCTCAACCAGGAGGTGACTGCTGGTAAGTCCCGCCTCAATACAATTCCCTTTTCTTTTTTAATCTAAAGCAACTTAAGTGTCATCAACATAGGCTATGGCAGTGATTTTCAACTAGTGTGCCGTGAGAGATCGTCAGGTGGGAAATTATCCAATTTCACTGAATTTGTAAAGAAAGTTTTAGTTGGCAAATAATAATTTGCCATGGTTGTGCGTTTGTGCCTGCAATGTAGCGACTGGCGGAGTAATTAAATACCATTGTTTGGACTACTAGTTTGGTCGGTCATTATCGATCGATTGGAGCTCGGATCAGAGCTCTCAAAAACGGCCGATCAGATGACGGAAAATAAATGCTCTTCACACTTTTCTCAAAAATTGCAAAAATGCGCAAAAATCCCGGCAGAACTGCCGAAAGCTACCGGTAAATGGGCTCATAGATGGTTTACTTTCTTTTGGATGGGTGTGATTGCTCAAATGGTGTGCTTTGTCTTGTAGTGCAGCTTCACATTAACACTTTTAATAAACGCCACGGAACAAATGAGAAGTACTGGGTTTGAACTGCTGGGAAGAACCAACATTGGGCAGTTGACACGGTCTACGTGTTCTGCTCGCTCACGGACAGCAGTGATTTGATTGGTTGAGTAGCGTCACGTGAGATGATTTGGGCTCTTGTCGTAAAGGCTAGAAAAGATTGTTATTGGTTGATTTGATCTGTAAATAATATATATCAATTTATGATAATCAGGTCTTTATTATATTTCTGCAATGCATTTCATAAAAGTTACTTTTATTGCTCTAAATAGTCATTTTGTAACACTTTTGGTTGGTGGTGTGCCGCAGGATTTTTTAAATGTAAAATATGATGAAAAATACTGAGCTGTAGTATGTCAGCTAAATGGAAATCTGCATCTTTTGTGGATAGATTAAAAAACGTTTCCCGTCTGGACGCACAAAACGTATGTTAATATATTTAGGAAAACAATGAATCATTTAGATGGTTTGAGTCCAGTGGTCCGGGCGTGAGGGACATCTGTGAACTGAAGGGGCGAGAGCAGCTGTTAGCGTGTACACTGGTCTTACCATGGTCTTATTCATTCAGTAGAGCGATGGTATGCTAATCTTGAGATTACCAACCCAAGGGGCTTCATTAAAGTAATCCTCTTCCTGGGCCCTTGAGGGATCTCTGGGGGCCGGCGCTACCTGCTGACTCGTGGTGTGCACTTAGCTAATGAGTTCCATTAAAGGTTCTTCTGCCAAAAGAGTCGGGGTATCAGCATCGCAATGTTTAATTTGGTCAATATTTTCCAGTGCTGCTGTTCTACTGCAACTCTTGAACACCCTGTTGGAACATAAATAAGAAGGCACTTACAATTTTATATTTAGGATGTTTAATGTGAAAACATGTCTTGTTTTAGAGGATGGGCTTCCTCAACCAGAGGATGAGTTAATACTGCTGGAGCTGCTGTGTTGGAACTGGTTCTCGGCGGTACTAAAAGCTGGGTTTGGCTTCTCCGCAGGTGCCCCGTCATCCTTCCCCATGGAGAGTCTCCTGTTCCACCCGCCACCCAGGATAACCCTGAAGCTGAAGATGACCAAGGTCCAGCTCCTGGGCAACGGGAAGAACAGCTCCAAGTCGGGGAATGGGCCTCTCTGTCCAGACAACCGCCTCAATGTCCACGGCGGCGGTGGTCTGGGTCTGGGGAAACCTCAGCTCCACGGCCGAGGCAGGAGAGAAGAGTGCAGCAACGGCCTCCTGCTCACCTCGTCCTCTTCCTCGTCCTCGTCGTCCTCTTCTTCTTCCTCCTCCAGGGAGGCCAACGCGGTTACCAGCAGCACCTCTTCCACGCCCGTCAGGCCGGCTAGTGGGAAGCCCCTGGCGCTACATGCCAGCCTCCAGAGCCAGCAGGCCTCCAACGGCAAGCCTTCCAAACTGGACCAGGGCCGGGGGGGCGGCGGCAAGGCCAACGGCCTAGCCGACAAGTTTGTGGCGCAGAAGGACATTTCTTGCCAGACGCCTGGGGAGCAGGACCCTCTCCTGGCAGAGGCGCTGGGCCGGGGCAACGGCCACCCGGTAGGGTTCCGCAAGGTGGGCGTGGAGCACTTTGGCTGCTCCTTCAAGGAGGCCACGGTGAGCCTGGTGCGCAGCACCGAGGACCTGCGTGGCTCCGACCGGCTGGGCCGCAAGTCGTCGTCTTCCGCGTCCTCCTCCTCCTTGGCCAAGGAGCGGCTGTGGTCCAAGCCCGCGTCCTCCTCTGAACACCCGCCCAACGGGACACGCTCGCGGAGGGAGACGGACGGGTACTGTCCCGACGCGGAGCTCAGTGACTCTGAGTCGGAGGTCAAGGGCCGCCACAGACAGAGGAGAGGGGGGCCCTCACCCCCGGCTACGGTGGCCCCCCACCCGCCGGGTGACTACCACAAGGGTCCCAGCCCCCGCGGCAAACCGCCCAGGAGCACGGTCCAGAGGTGACCACCATGTCCGGGAGGTCTAACCACCGCTGCGGCTACAACGCAATTTTTCATAGCCCAAAGTGCTCCGCCCTCAGAATCTCTCAGAACTGTCAAACTCAGAGTGGGCCGGGGGGGGGTCCTAAGGGACGCCATCCACGAATATCTGAAGACAGATGCATGATGGGCAGTGTAGAAACATTGCACTAGATGTGTGAGCCTGTTGGTTCAGTGCGGGAGGAGCAGACTGGTCCGAGACGCCGACATTCCGGCCCACTTTCTTAGCTAGCATTCATCACAACTTTTAGAATTGGCTTTCAACTCCAGAATTTCCAACGCTACAAACTCCAGAATTTATCCACACACAAAAGGATATATTTGCCTTTTAACAACTTTGACTGTTGTTGTACATATGTTGGCTGACCGGGGGCAGGGGGGGGGCTTGTTGGTTTAAACTGGAATGTAAATAATGTGTCACAGAACCCAGAGATGAAGTCTATTTTTCCCTGAAGGTAGACGGCTGTTAGAGCAGATGTACCACAACTGAAAGGTCAGGCTGAAGACTTCCTCTCTCCTGGTCTTATCCAACATCACGCCTGGTATCTTTCTCCAAATATAAATCTATCTCAATACCAAACGTTCTGCATTCCCAGGGTAATGCGACTACACAACACAGCTGGCCGCTATGAGGTGTGTATGTCCAGCTGTATGCACTTCCTGTTCTGCAGAGCGGGAAACTAGACTGATCTAGGGTTAAGGTGAGGAGAACGAGCTGGTCTGAGAGTTGTGTACATCTTCCTTTTGCTGACTTATCAAAAGAAGCCCCACATCTTCCTAAAATGCATTGTTCTATAGGCCGTATTCACCTAGCAGCCATCTTGGTTCTGTATGAGGGAACTGGGGAAACTGAATGTGGAATTCTGCCTTCAGTTCCCCGCCCAGCTGGTGTTCAGAACCCTGACGGCTGCTAGGTGAATAAGCCCCAAGAGCACGACAAGCTCTTTGAGATAATAAAAAAGGTATTCAACAAACTGCTTTTCTTTTTTCAATTAGACCTTTTTGACTCCTTATCGTGCCAGAGTTTTAAAGAAGTATTCAAAAGGGGTTACACCTTACAGTATTTGTTTTCGTTTTTCCAACAAAGGCTTCTGGCGCCTTCATTTTATTTTTTTTGGAGTAAACTCAGTTTACCGCATTTCTCATTCAACTGAAAAACCAGTCCGTTAGTTTTCCCTCTAGATGGCGCCAAACGCACAAGTGGTGTAGTGAGTAACGGTTCAAGAGCAGGTCGCGTTAGCTACTGACCTCCGGAGTAGCCACAGCATTTCTCGGTGCCTAAATTACTTTAGTTGTTCGCTGTTTGACAGTGTGTGACACAATTTGACAACTTTTGCCATTCATGTTTTAGAAATAAAGTAGTACAGATACTTTTGTTGTTTTATACGATCCTACTAATAAACTGTTGTACTGTGAACGTTCTGCCTGGAGCCAGCGACGAACACTACATTCTGACGGATTGTCAACCGAAGAGGGGGAATGGCTACACGTTTTACTGTCAGAAAAGGACCTAATAGTTGTATTTTCATTTCGTAAGTACATTTTTTTAAATAAATTTGGAAAATGCAATATGCCATTTTGTGTTTGATTTTTTTTAGATGCATACTACTATTCTTACTATATATGATTACCATAAAGGGTTGCCACAAAAGCACGACCTTATCTAGCTGACCGCTAGAGGGCGGTGGTCCACAGCCCTGACGGAGGGGACCATACTTCCAGTTCACACCATTCATTCATCATATATCAAATGTACACTAGTAGGCTGTGATCGATGTTTGAAATGACGTGGCAATATTGTACATATGGAGTGTGTATTCCTACACATTGGCAATAAATAAACAGACCAAATGACCCAAGGCTAGCACTTAACTAAACACATGGCTATTATACACACACACGAATACTTGTCACGTTTTTCTGCTGCAAAAAACGAATTTATAATGAATTTATAATGAATTTATAATGCTGACGACCGCCTCCTTGATTGTCCGCTCATGGTGGGAGGAATAGATCACTTGGTTAGAAGTGTCCACGGAGGTTAAATGAGAAAGGCGGACTAAACGGAATCGATTTAGGTAGTTTATTTAAAGAGCTGACTGTCCATTGGGGGGGGGGGTCCATCCTCACCCAACCACCGTCTCCTCCTCCTCCTCCTACACCCTGCATGCAAAAACACGTTCCAGCCGGGGGTGGAGGAGGCGCAGCCCAGGCGGCTTATCGTGTGTGTGTGAGGAACCATGGAACCATGTTCCTCATTCTACTGACTAAGGGCACCGATGCGGCTTTTTTCTAGCATCGCATGTGCAGTTCGGTCGAGGGACGGGTGTGTGTTCACCGGGAGGTGTCTGATCACCGGGAGGTGTCCGTTCACCGGGAGGTGTCCGTTCACCGGGAGGTGTGTGTTCACCGGGAGGTGTGTTGCGGTTCCGTGCTGATGGTCTAAATGGTTTATCGAGAGAGACGGAAGCCAGCAGCCCCCCGCCATGGGTCCCTCGTATAGTTCATACATGACCATGACGGATGCTGCTACTTCTTCCGCCGTATTGGAACCGGCGACCGTTTCCGAATATTCTATACTGCGATTTTGAATTGTGCCATCTCGCACCCACTTGGCGGTGAGGACGTAGTTGAAACATGTAAGTAACAGTGCAGTTTCCACTAATGATGAATGTGTGCCGTTCCCCATGGCCGAGTCTCTTTCTGCGTAAAGAGAGCAGCGACATGCACAGTGACGACTGAATAGACTCGTAGTGGCCACGATCCGGTGGTCATTTGTTTAACTAATCTATGGCCCTGCAGACACCGGACCGTACAATGTCAGCCGAATTAAGCCCGAAGGAGCCGCGGATGGAGGAGTGGATGGCTCACTTGCCCTGTGCGCTATGGGACATCCCGCTGTGCAACCTGGCCATCCCAGGTGCGGGCACCCCGCCGTGTGAATGTTATAACATTGTTGTATGGATGGCCATACATGGATGACTATTGTTAAACCTACTTGTCATTAAGCAGACACAATGCAACTTACAGTGAATTCAGACACATAATATTGTAATTTTGAGCACATCTTTGGAGCTGGTTATAACATTTCACTGTACCTTATACATGTGACACATTAACCAGATCTGAATCTAAGGTTGAGCAGGTAGGGGTTAGGTTATCTCTCAATAGTTAGACTAGTGCATATGGGCTATAGGCTCCCACATCCCTGTGGTTAGCAGTGTAACTCTATAATTGCCTGCATCCTAATTCAAGTTGAACCCTCCCCCATTAAGTAGGCTAATGGATTCCCATCACGTCTCTGTCTGTCTCTCACCAGGCAGTCACAATGCCATCACCTACTGTCTGGACATGAACGACCGGTCCCCGGTGGACCTCACCCAGCCAGACATGCTCCAGAAACTGGACAGATACATGAAGCCTCTGATCCGGCCCTTTGTCTACAAGTGGGCCGTCACCCAGGTAAGACGGGGGAAGAGGGCTAGATACTTGGTTTAAAGATCGCTTTGAACATATGCAAGTATATAGAATTATTAGAAATATACTTAAAGTCAAGCCGCAACGCTAGCACCCCCTCTGTTGAAACACGGGTAATACCCAGCTCAAACCCTGTTTGACCAACCTTTGACCTTTGAGGAGGATTCATCTATTACTTGTGACATCACAAGTGGGCGTGTCCACCCAGAAATATGATGGATAAGTTCCCTGGTCACCTTCCGGGTGACCAACTGGTGGGCTAGAGTTGGATCTATCCATATGTAACGGAAGCCTGCCGGTAGTGAGTTAAAAACCCGACACCTAAGAGACGGTTCCATTGGTGCCGTGACCCCGAGGAGAGTGAGGTTTCACGGTAGCACTTATGTCACACATGGATAGGGGGGTCTGTACTGACCTTTTATACATAGCCCTGGTCTTTAGGGGGTCTGTACTGACCTTTTATACATAGCCCTGGTCTTTAGGGGGTCTGTACAGACCTTTTATACATAGCCCTGGTCTTTAGGGGGTCTGTACAGACCTTTTTATACGTTACCATATAGTTTCCAGCACATTGTAAATACTGTTGCATTGACTTTTATATATTTGTATATACTTAGTTTATACATGGTTTATTGCAGTTTTAATGGTTTCTAATGTATTTTGCACAATTTCTGTATGTCACTGCCTAGGGAGCTGGTGATAACCTAGGGGCCCTCTCACCTCTGTAGGGAGCTGGTAATAACCTAGGGGCCCTCTCACCTCTGTAGGGAGCTGGTGATAACCTAGGGGCCCTCTCACCTCTGTAGGGAGCTGGTGATAACCTAGGGGCCCTCTCACCTCTGTAGGCAGCTGGTGATAACCTTGGGGCCCTCTCACCTCTGTAGGGAGCTGGTGATAACCTAGGGGCCCTCTCACCTCTGTAGGGAGCTGGTGATAACCTAGGGGCCCTCTCACCTCTGTAGGGAGCTGGTGATAACCTAGGGGCCCTCTCACCTCTGTAGGCAGCTGGTGATAACCCAGGGGCCCTCTCACATCTGTAGGGAGCTGGTGATAACCTAGGGGCCCTCTCACCTCTGTAGGGAGCTGGTGATAACCTAGGGGCCCTCTCATCCTCTCACCTCTGTAGGAAGCTGGTGATAACCTAGGGGCCCTCTCACCTCTGTAGGGAGCTGGTGATAACCTAGGGGCCCCCTCACCTCTGTATGCAGCTGGTGATAACCTAGGGGCCCTCTCACCTCTGTAGGGAGCTGGTGATAACCTAGGGGCCCTCTCACCTCTGTAGGGAGCTGGTGATAACCTAGGGGCCCTCTCACCTCTGTAGGGAGCTGGTAATAACTTAGGGGCCCTCTCACCTCTGTAGGGAGCTGGTGATAACCTAGGGGCCCTCTCACCTCTGTAGGGAGCTGGTGATAACCTAGGGGCCCTCTCACCTCTGTAGGAACACAGCATCCAGCAGCAGCTGGACTGTGGAGTGAGGTACTGCGACCTGAGGATCGCACACCGGCCGACAGACACCTCCACCGATCTCTACTTCTACCATGGGGTCTACACCGCCACCACCGTGGAGGTACCGTTACCGCCGTTACCGCGGAAGGGGACTTTACGGTACCGTCACTGTAGATGTACTCAACCAATGATATGCTAGGATTGTAAACGGTCCCACAGTGATGATGAATCTCCTACCAGACCTGTTGTCCTTTGGTTGGGTTAACTGGAGTCCTTGAGGAACATATGAGAGCTGCATAGAACACATCTTTGCTGGTCTCTGCTGGTCTGCACAGGCCTGCAGTGGTCTTTAGGGGGTCTGTACTGACCTTTTATACATAGCCCTGGTCTTTAGGGGGTCTGTACTGACCTTTTATACATAGCCCTGGTCTTTAGGGGGTCTGTACTGACCTTTTATACATAGCCCTGGTCTTTAGGGGGTCTGTACTGACCTTTTTATACGTTACTATATAGTTTCCAGACCGTATACTTATATTTATCTGAACACATTGTAAATACTGTTGCATTGACTTATATATATTTGTATATACTTAGTTTATTGCAGTTTTTCTTTTTTCTAATGTATTTTGCACAATTTCTGTATGTCACTGCCTCACTGCGACTCATATGTGTTTGGGACAAATAAAGTTCTTGAATCTTGAGTGGACTCTGAGCTCCATGTGGTTCCCTGCAGACGGTGCTGACTGAGATTCGAGTGTGGCTGGACACTCACCCCAGGGAGGTGGTCATCCTGTCCTTCAGCCACTTCCTGGGTCTCAACCAGGAGCTGCACATGCTCCTCATCACCGCCATACGAGCCACCTTCGCCACCAAACTCTGTCCCAAGACGGTAAGGCCAAGGTCGTCCACACGGTGTCCCATAGCTAAACCCTGCATATTAACAATAAGCTAAGCTGGGGCAGTCTCCCATGCACTCAAATGGGCTTCCACTACGGGCCCGACGGACACATGATGATGAGGACTAATCTGGTTGATTGTCAAGTTTGCAGTGGTTAACAAACAGAGCAGATGCTACATGCTAGCGTTCCCTCCTGTGTGTGTGGTGGTGACTGGTTTAACCTGTGGGTCCTTCTTGATTACCAAGGACCCACAGGTGTGCGGCCTCACTAAGCAGCCCCAGAATCAGTCTGACTGGGGCCAGGTGAGATTCAGTAGTAGTGCAGCAGCATCATGAATACAGTGTAGTACAGTGCAGTAACTGTAATGAATCCAGAAAGTCCAGCAAAGTATGATAGTGTAATGTTAATGACATGTTATGATAGAGTAATGTTAATGACATGTTATGATAGAGTAATGTTAATGACATGTTATGATAGTGTAATGTTAATGACATGTTATGATAGTGTAATGTTAATGACATGTTATGATAGTGTAATGTTAATGACATGTTATGATAGAGTAATGTTAATGACATGTTATGATAGTGTAATGTTAATGACATGTTATGATAGTGTAATGTTAATGACATGTTATGATAGTGTGATGTTAATGACATGTTATGATAGTGTAATGTTAATGACATGTTATGATAGCGTAATGTTAATAACATGTTATGATAGTGTAATGTTAATGACATGTTATGATAGAGTAATGTTAATGACATGTTATGATAGTGTAATGTTAATGACATGTTATGATAGCGTAATGTTAATGACATGTTATGATAGAGTAATGTTAATGACATGTTATGATAGTGGCAGCACTCTGCCTGTGGATATAAACTATCCTTTAACCTGGTAGTCCTTGTATGGATGCTGTGCAACCGGCGACCGGACATTAGAAGAAGAGAGAAGAGATGGTGCCCAGGGTGGTTGCAGTCCTTAGTGATGGAGATGGCCTTCTTCAGACATCTGGTCCTAAAGATCTCCTCAATGCACGGAAGTGCCGATGATCTTCTCTGCCGTCCTCACGACCCTCTGGATGTCTTTCTTGTCCTGTGCAGTGGTGTTGTCGTACCACACGGTGACGCCACTCGTCAGGACGCTCTCTACGGGCCACGGTAAAAGTTCTCTAGTCACCGTTTGCCTATCCCGCTTTTCCTGAGGCACCGCATAGAGGCGCTGGTGTGCCTTCTTCAGCATGACCTCCGTGTTGCAGGTCCAGGCCAGGTCATCGGAAATCTGTAGTCCTAGGAAACGGAAGCAGCTGACGACTTCTACCAGTGTCCCGTCCAGGCTGATGGTGGAGTGGGTGCCCCGGTGGCTCCTGAAGTCCACGATGAGCTCCTAAGCTCTTGAGGCTGTTGTTCTTGCACTATCACGCCAGCTGGACTACCTCATCTCTGTACTCATCTCTGATACTCCCATTATTTATTTATGATGGTGTTGAACTTGGCGTTCAACACCATCGTTTCCTCTAAGCTGGTCCTGAAACTGAGGTAACTGCTGTAGTCAATGAACAGCAGTCTGACGTAGGTGTCCCTCCTGTCTAGGGGCCCCAGGGCGTGTCTAGGGGCCCCAGGGCGTGTCTAGGGGCCCCAGGGTGTGTGTAGTGTCCCTCCTGTCTAGGGGCTCCAGGGCGTGTCTAGGGGCCCCAGGGTGTGTGTAGTGTCCCTCCTGTCTAGGGGCTCCAGGGCGTGTCTAGGGGCCCCAGGGCGTGTCTAGGGGCCCCAGGGCGTGTGTAGTGTCCCTCCTGTCTAGGGGCCCCAGGGCGTGTCTAGGGGCCCCATGGCGTGTCTAGGGGCTCCAGGGTGTGTCTAGGGGCTCCAGGGCGTGTCTAGGGGCCCCAGGGCGTGTGTAGTGTCCCTCCTGTCTAGGGGCCCCAGGGCGTGTCTAGGGGCCCCAGGGCGTGTCCAGGGGCCCCAGGGCGTGTCTAGGGGCTCTGTGTGTAGTGTCAGGTGAGGCTGCTTCAACCAGCCACGCATACTCCACATTAGCGTAGGAAAATAACTTAGCAAACAAACAGTAAACTTGTCACAAAAACAATAAGCTAAACATACCAACAATACAATAAGCATACATTTATAGTTAGTATGCTAGGTTTAATGCTCATGCCAAGCTCATTGTAAGTATGCTATATTTCCACAGTTTATACATTTTAAACACAACCTTTTATTCTTCTTTCAGGAGTCGGTGACTCTGAGGAACCTGTGGGCGCAGGGCTACCAGGTCATCGTGTCGTACGAACACAAGCTAGCTAGCGGTCAGAATGACCTCTGGGCCCACATCCCCTACTGGTGGGCCAACAAGTGCAAAGCAGAGGCCCTCATCCAGGAGTTTGAGCACCGGAAGCAACATGGCCGACCAGGTAAATCACCACGCGGATTCAGACTGAGAGCCAGGATTCACTATTGAGAAAGTTGAAAAAATATGTACTGGTAAATTGTTGGCAGGTGGTGCTCTGCAGTGGCTAACCTCACATAATAACCTCATATTAGGTACCCAGTACTGTTTTATATGTAGTTATAGTTTAGGCTCATAAGAACATTAAGGATGAATATGGAAAATATTGGAATCTGTTCTTCTTAATTCTTGGTACCAGAACCTGGTAATATTCT
>CM051004.1:867500-1092500 GCA_027704905.1 Muraenolepis orangiensis
ACCTCGCCATACCGGGTATTATTATATTACACTCGGTCATTAACCGCCTTACTAGTGATATACAAGTACGACAGACTACAAATGCAATTTAAAACTTGTTGAACGCTTTTGAACGTCTCATCTTCATCTTATCAGGCAGCCACGACGCCATGACCTACTGCCTGGACATGAGCTCTCCGGTGGTCCGCTCCAAGGGCGCCTTCATCAGACTCCTGGACCGGCTGTTCAGCTGCCTCACACGGCCCGCCATCCAGCGGTGGGCCACCACCCAGGTACACATAGATCATATATAGATACATACATAGATCATATATAGATACATAGATCATATATAGATACATACATAGATCATATATAGATACATAGATCATATATAGATACATACATAGATCATATATAGATACATAGATCATATATAGATACATACATAGATCATATATAGATACATACATAGATCATATATAGATACATAGATCATATATAGATACATACATAGATCATATATAGATACATAGATCATATATAGATACATACATAGATCATATATAGATACATAGATAATATATAGATACATAGATCATATATAGATACATACATAGATCATATATAGATACATACATAGATCATATATAGATACATAGATCATATATAGATACATAGATCATATATAGATACATACATAGATCATATATAGATACATAGATCATATATAGATACATAGATCATATATAGATACATACATAGATCATATATAGATACATACATAGATACATAGATCATATATAGATACATACATAGATCATATAGAAGAACCAGCATTTCACACCTCGGCCTTCAGTCCTACCTGAATTATCCCACCTCTTAATACCCTCATTATGACGCCATGGCTCTAGAAACTATGCATTTAGAGAGAAACGCAGTATAACCGGGCGTTGCATCACCTTAACATAGTCAAGTACAACAATAATAATATTTCCGAAGCATTATAATCAATAAATCCGCATTTACAATTAAGAGTGTAAAACTACCAGCTTTAAGATCGCTTGGATACTGTCAAAACTTAAAAATAAAAGGCGCTTTTAAGGGATTAGTCTACAGTCTAAAGTTTTATTACGTCCACCAAAAGTATTTGAGCTTTAACAAGTTTGTTCACTAAACAGCGCATCGTCGCACCCAAAGCAGTTTCATTAACAAACGTGACGATAAAGACACAAACTATTCACTGAAAAGAAAAGAAAAACTAATCCTTAGCATGTGTTCACGAGGATCTATTTGCGACAGTGGAAGTGTATTCCTAGCCTTGAATGTCCACTTTGATAAAGGTTCAACCAAAACAATTCAACAAGTCTCCTTGAGTACTTTTACTGCACAGCTGAGCCAGTGCGCAGGAGCATCAAACTTTAATTTTTTATATATTTGTCATTTTAATTACATATATATTAATTCGTTAATATTGATTTAATATTAACGAAATAAAATGACAAAAATATATTTAAAAAAAATAATGCTCACCAAAACAACAGATTATTTGAACACAAAATCCATCCTCCTTTCTTTCCTCAAGAAGACTTCACTGACTGTTGATCAGTTGATCTGTTGTTTCACTTCCTAAAAAACAGCTTGTAGAAATCTACACTAATGAGCTGTTCAAGTTCAGCTTCTAGCTCTGCGTAGCTCCGCCTCTCAATAGCGCGTATCCAATCAAAAGACTAAGCTAGCTGGCCCCGGTGTCGCCAACTCGAAATCTGATTGGTTAACGCCACCGTTTTGTTTCCGTTCCCTTTAAGCCCCAGGCGCCCGCACTGTTGATTCTGAAGGCCGAAGGGCAGATTTCTTGGACCCTGGCAACACATCATGGCTGAAATATGATTGGATAAAAGCTCTGACATAAAGGCCAGCCTCCAAACCTCGATCTGAGACTGGAAGCAGCGCAACCAAGAGGAACGCTATGAAATGAAGATAATAGACTATGGGGAATCATTTAATACATATTTGTGGAAAAAATATACCAAAATTTAATTTATATTCTGATGTTTAGGCCAGCAGAGAAGGCCTTGCTGGCCCTGACGGCCCACCAATGATAATAATAGATATAGATAGTACTAATAACTATTACCAAGTAGTATTCATTATTAGTTTATTTATTTATTCATTAATCAAGAGAGGGGTAGGCTGCATATACATTATGTAAAAAGATTATTTGTGTGTGTGCACAGGCTTTTTGTAGAGGCTGTCCCTGACAATGTGTTGGACGGTACTGAACAGGACGGCTCAGTCAGCCTACAGCTTGCACTGTGTGGTTTCACACTAAGCACTGATGATGAGGATGAGGATGATGACTCAATAAAAAGGGGTGACAAAAGGACATAGCATATTTGTTCATTAGTAAAATGGCAAAAGGCAAAAGCCGAAGTGCGTTACGAGCTACAGGTCATGGTGCATATTACCTGATCTGAGCTCAACTGATGTTTATTCCCTTTTTCTGCAGCATAAAAGCATCGTAGACCAACTTCAAATGGGGATCCGATACTTCGACCTCCGCATCGCACGCAAACCTCACGACTTGTCCAATTTCCTTTATTTCACTCACGTCATCTACACACATGTCACCGTTTTGGTGAGGCCAAAGATTATGTAGCTCGTCTACATAATACAGATTTTTTTATTCAACAGCATATTCGCTGAACACCTGACCTTCCGTAGGAGACGCTGGCGTCCGTGGTCAGCTGGCTGGAGACCCATCCCCGGGAGGTGCTGATCCTGGCCTGCAGCCATTTTGAGGGAATGAGCGCCAAAGTTCACGTGTCCTTTATTATGTCCCTCAAGAAACTGTTTGGCTCCATGCTCTGTCCCAGGAAGGTGCGTTACACGTCATATTTCAACTCTAAATGTCTCTACGTCGACAGGGCGCCTTCAAAAAGCCAATGTGGACACCGAGTTGGGTACCGACTAGTGTTTTTGCCCTCACAGGAAGCAGTGCCCACCTTGAGGTGTCTGTGGTCCAATCGTTGGCAGGTGCTGCTGTCCTACGAGGACCAATCGGCAGTCAGATATCCCGAGCTCTGGCCGGCCATCCCCTACTGGTGGGCCGATCAGTTGACAGCTCGGGGCGTCATCAAATACCTGGACTGGCAAAAAGACATGGGGCGCCCAGGTGAGTGGGCTCTGAGTCAGGTATATACCAGGTCCCGGTGAGTCTCGGGTATAAACCAGGTCCAGGCGAATCTAGGATATACCTGGTCCAGGTGAGTCTAGAATATGCCTGGTCCATCCAGGTGAGTGTATATTACCTGGTCCAGGTGAGTTTCAGGTATACCTGGTCTGGTTACACCCTGCAGTAGACAGTGTTGTTTGTGTGCTGCACTAATAGGACTGTTTGTGTCTCTGCATATATCCAGACTGCTTGTTTGTGTCGGGCCTGAACCTGACGGCAGACACGTGCTTCATGGCCCTGGAGCCCAACCGGTCTCTGTGGTCCCTCACTCAAGAGAACTGGGACCAGCTGAGGGTCTGGCTCCAGGACCAGACCTCCGGGGGTTCCCCCCACAGCCTCAACATCATCGCAGGGGATTTTGTGGGGCCCATCGCCTTCTGTCCCCTGGTCATCGCTCTGAACCAAGAACTCCTCCTGAACAGCCAGCACAGGAAGATGCCTTAATCTACCCTTAAACCCTACCCTTAAACTCTATCCTTAAATCCTGCCTTTAACAAACAAACGCGCAATGAACAAGAAAGTTATTATATCTCATATCGAGATACACTCCTGAGTGCCTAACAATTAAGTACTCTGAACGTTTAACATAAGATGTATTGTTTTTAAGTTTATCAAGCCAAAACATGGTGTGAAACAATGTCATCTTAAAGTTCATAAACATCAAGGATGTCTCATAAATGAGAGTTGAATAAAATGTATCCATGTCCATGATTCAATAAATATAATAACACATTTTTAATAAGTTAGAAACAAATTGTTTACCGTGTCTTCAAAAAACAAATAACTGAGCCATAATGAGAGAGAGGACCTTCATGTTCCTTGAAAGAAGTCTCGTCTCGCCGAAGTTCAAAGTGAAAACTGGGAGAAAACCTGGCGTAGGATTGTCACGTGAGTCAGACATGGCTTGTAATTGGCTAAAGAAGTTGGTTAGGTTGGTTGTTAGTTTTCCATCTGTAACGTTCTGTTCATTCAAATAAACACCTCTTTGTGTGCCCCTTAAAGTGGTTAGCCCTGAGTGTGACGTACGGTAGCCGCTAGCGTCCGGGCGGGAACATCTTCCGGTAGCGGCCGTGAGCCGCCGTGCCAATGATCACCGTGACGACTGCTGAACCCTCGTCTGCGTCCACGTTCACATTCTGTACGGTGGCCTCCCTGTACAGCCAACTGCACGCACACACAAACTTATTATTCAAATTCAATTTAGATTATTATTTTCCTCTCTCAATGCTCTTTTCTATTGACCTGAGTTAGGGAATGGGGATGCCACATTATTTTTGAGATGAAAAATAAATAAATCGAAAGGAAACTCAACCCCCTCAAAACGTACCTCAGCTGGGGGGAGCTCAGGTCCACCTTAAGGTTCAGGATGAGCTTCCCAGTGGACCGGACCACCTCCTCCTCCAGGACCACATGGAGCCGGTCCAGACCCTGCTCCGTCAGCGCCGACACGGGGACCGCCCCCGGCTCGGACGCACGGTAGCTGAGCGCCGCAGAAACGTCAACATTAACGACCTGCGTCCTGACTAACATTCACCTTGTATCCTAGTTCATAGTTCGGTCTACGGTGAAGATGGGTAAACCCTGGGGACACATGTTGACCTGGTTCCAGCTTGCGTTTAAGAAGGACGCCCACAGGTCGACTGGGGTTTCAAACCCCAGAACATTTGTGATGACAGCCAAATACCCAAACTACTACTACTACAACTACAACTACTGTCCAGCACCAGCACTGTAGGTACAGGGAACAGCAAGTACAATCCCAATGTTGAGGGTCTCGAGCCTCGAGGACAATCAAACATTGGACATTTGGTCCTCTAGTTTACGGTTGCTTGGAGCTCCTCAACTCGTGACACAGGGATTCTAACTTCACACTCATGTTAGTTCCTTGGTCTCGGGGCACATCGTATAACGACACAAAAACCAGTCCAGCAAGTCTTCAGGAAAATATGATTCACTGCATACATTCCCCACACATGAGCGGATGGCAGCCTGCGAGATTCAGGGTTCTTTAAAGAAGAGGGCAGTTCTTACTCGGGGACCAGGTCGATCTTGTTGTGGACCTCGATCATGGAGCTCAGCAGGCGGTCCGGGATCTGCAGGCTCTTCAGGACGCTGAGGACGTTGACCTTCTGGTTCACCGTCTCCGGGTGGCTGACGTCTCGCACGTGTACTATGAGGTCCTGGACGCAAGGAGGAACCACAAAGAACCACGTTAACGTGGTATGGGTCCCTTCTTATTAAAGGGCAACCACACTACACAGATGGAATGTGTTTTGCTGCAATCTTTAGGTGAAGATTTGAATCACTGAAAGAGGGAATTACATTACATTACATTACAGTCATTTAGCAGGCGCTTTTGTCCAAAGCGACTTACAATAAGGTCATTCATGCATTGAGGAGATCTGTAGGAGCAGATGTCGGAAGAAGGCCATGTCCATCATAAAGGACCGCAACCACCCTGGGCTCCATCTCTTCTCCCCCATCTCCATCACTAAGGACCTCAACCACCCTGGGCTCCATCTCTTCTCCCCCATCTCCATCACAAAGGACCTCAACCACCCTGGGCTCCATCTCTTCTCCCCCATCTCCATCACTAAGGACCTCAACCACCCTGGGCTCCATCTCTTCTCCCCCATGTCCATCACTAAGGACCTCAACCACCCTGGGCTCCATCTCTTCTCCCCCATCTCCATCACTAAGGACCTCAACCACCCTGGGCTCCATCTCTTCTCCCCCATCTCCATCACTAAGGACCTCAACCACCCTGGGCTCCATCTCTTCTCCCCCATGTCCATCACTAAGGACCTCAACCACCCTGGGCTCCATCTCTTCTCCCCCATCTCCATCACTAAGGACCTCAACCACCCTGGGCTCCATCTCTTCTCTCCCATGTCCATCACTAAGGACCTCAACCACCCTGGGCTCCATCTCTTCTCCCCCATCTCCATCACTAAGGACCTCAACCACCCTGGGCTCCATCTCTTCTCCCCCATCTCCATCACTAAGGACCTCAACCACCCTGGGCTCCATCTCTTCTCCCCCATCTCCATCACTAAGGACCTCAACCACCCTGGGCTCCATCTCTTCTCCCTCCTACCGCCCGGTCGCCAGTTCCTCAGCATCCGTACAGCAAGGACGACCAGGTTTAAGGATAGTTTTTATCCACAGGCAGTGATCTACTGAACTGCTAGGAGTGCTGCCATTTTCACTTTCATAACATGTCATTAACATCACACTGTCATACTTTGCTGCACTTTCTGGACTCATCAGTTACTGCACTGTATTCATGATGCTGGCACTTTAAATGCTTTTAAAGATTCTTGCAAAAAAAACATGTTGATTCAACACATGTACATATCATTTAAGTCAGTTTGCGGCTCTTTTTTGTTTATTTTTATTGTATATATTATTAAAATGTTTATGGTGTTGTTTTTGAGATTTATACAGCGGGAGGGAATGGGGAGTAAGCATTCCTATGTACTTGTTACAAATGGCCAATCAAATATCTTGTATCTTGTATCTTCAACATAGGTAGGCAGGAACCAGACACAAGAAGTCATAAGTTAATTACCTTCCTAATAAGCCTCCAAGAGCAGAAGCAGAGCTCAGGTAAAAGTACAATAAGTTGGCTGACAATAGAGCTGACAAGCATAGAGAAAACTATAGTAGTAACTAGACCCAGATGCTCAGAGGAGGTCAGGGCAGCGCGGTGGGCTGTTGACAGGCCACAGGTCGGACCAACCCGCACTCCCCCTGTGGTGAACGCACTAGCAGAACAACTAACAAGCCGCCACTTCTAACAGAGGGTTTGTACGTGCCGAGTGTTTGACGTCCTCCAGGGTGGCGGAGAAGGAGTCGATGAGCTGGTGGGGCAGCTGCGACAGGAAGCCTATGGTGTCCACGTAAAGCACCGTCATGTGACTGGGCAGCTGGCCCGCATGCACCGTCACGTCCAGCGTAGCAAACAGCCGGTCCCTGGGCTGGAGGCCGCGATCGCCTGTCAACGCTTTGATCAGGGAGGTCTTTCCTGTCCCCGGAGAGGAAGGAGTATTATAGGTTATATGGCGTTGGCATTAAGGAGCAGGTAGGGGGTTAGGGCATCTTAACTGAGGACATTGGGGGAATCGAACCCATTCACTTTTGTCTGGGAGTCAAACCAGACAATACCGTTTGTGTGTTTAACAAATGCTGAAATACAGTCCGGATAAAGAGAGCTAGAAACCCATCAACAAAAAATAAATAAACACGATTGGCGTGAACACTCATATGCAACCGAAAAAGTGAGTTTAGCCTGTGAACGCCTCTCACCACAGTTGGTGTAGCCCATCACCGAGATGACGGGGAAGTCCTTGTGTTTCCTGTGGGAGCGGAGCAGCTGTCTCTTCCTCCGGAGACGCTCCAGGGACGAGCGGATCTTGGTCTCCCGCTCTTTCAGGAGCCTCTGTTGGAACTCCAGCTGCGTTTCACCTGGGGAGGAAGGTGTCCCGTGATCAATTAACTAATCAATACCAGGGTAGTCGGTTTTTTGATGTTCATGTGGCTTCATTGATGTGGCCCCACACTATCTCCAGTCTTGGAATAATAGGACAATTATATTAGCACAATCATCATAGCGACTATTACTTTATCACCATTTCTGAATTGATTTCATTGTGATGGATCAGAATCTGATGGAATAAGATATGAATGGGATTGTTCAAGCCAAAACTGTTTGTGTACCACAGGAGGTTTCATTTCAATGGTTTAGTTTAAATTGTATGATTCTGTTCTTGCAACACAACAATAGTGTGCATAATATGACCATGTCACAGTGCATAAGGCTGAGCTTTAAACATTCACAGAAACACACTTCCTTATTTACCACCAAACCGACCAATAGGAAGAAGCACGTACCCGATCCCCCGATGTAGCGGTTACTGCCGCCCTGCTGGTCAAAGTTTTCTATTTCGTTTTTCAGGCGAGATCTGTCAAGGTCATGAATTTTCAAGCCGTTATTCATCCAGAATGAGGAAACACAAAACAGACTCCAATGCAAAGAGTCTAAATAGTACACAATACATAAATAGTAACTAGATAATTGTAGAATAGAAACTTAAGTAACTAAACTACATTCATTTTACAGCAGTTTTTTTTTAAACACTGCGGCCACTCATTCATTACAATTTGTTGTTCACATTTAGCCATTCACAGGGGAGCAGTTAGGGGTCGGGTGCTCCAGGGAACCTCAAATGTCAAGCGACTGAACCAGCTATCGATTTACAACATTGTGAGTGAACACATTCTTAACAGCCACCGGGGGACGCCCATGTTAAGAATGTGAACACATTCTTAGCATGGGCGCCCCCCCCGGTGGGAACTGAACCGCTAACCCGGGCGAGGGGTTAATGCTCTAGCAGTTGAAAGGTCATCTCCTAACCTGAGCAGGGGGATCTCGGCCAGAGAGATCTGTAGTTTGGCCTCGCGGGTCCGGGCGTTACGGCGGAAGATGTGGAGCACCACCGAGTAACGGTCCAAGACCTTCACGCCCCAGGCCTCCTCGAACTCTCTCTGTAACACACAGTCCTCCTCAAAGTCTCTCTGTAACACAGCCCTCCTCAAAGTCTCTCTGTAACACACAGCCCTCCTCAAAGTCTCTCTGTAACACAAGAACATGTCTTCAAATGGTATCTAAAACACAGTCCTCAAACTGTATCTGTGTCAACACGAAAACATCATCAATCTCTACACAGTCACGGCCCCAATTTGGTGGAACAAACTCCCCACGGAGGTCAGGACTGCAGAGTCTCTGCCCATCTTCCACTGCAGGCTGAAAACCCATCTCTTCAGGACACACTTCCCGGATCCTATCCTCGTAGCGCTAAGTTGATTATCTAAGTCGATTATCAAGGTAGTTTAGATATTATAGATAGGTAGATTCTCGATGTTGTTATATATTGTTTGCCAACTTATTGTACTTTTCCCTTACTGTACTTTGACCTGAACTCATTGTACTTCTACCTGAGCACTGGCTCAGTTTTGAGACTTTTTTGGAGTTAGAAATTAAATGCACTCTTGAATTCTGGTGACAAGTTGTTCTCTTACCTTCCTTTGTTGAAACTGACTGTTATGTAATATAATGAACTATATAACTATAAACTATAATCTATAAACTCACTCTGTAACAACAATACAGAGCCCCCCCACTATAATCTCTACAACATAGTGTCCTCAGACGGTCTCCAAAGACAACATAGTGTCCTCAGACGGTCTCCAAAGACAACAAAGTGTCCTCAGACGGTCTCCAAAGACAACATAGTGTCCTCAGACGGTCTCCAAAGACAACATAGTGTCCTCAGACGGTCTCCAAAGACAACATAGTGTCCTCAGACGGTCTCCAAAGACAACATAGTGTCCTCAGACGGTCTCCAAAGACAACATAGTGTCCTCAGACGGTCTCCAAAGACAACAAAGTGTCCTCAGACGGTCTCCAAAGACAACATAGTGTCCTCAGACGGTCTCCAAAGACAACATAGTGTCCTCAGACGGTCTCCAAAGACAACATAGTGTCCTCAGACGGTCTCCAAAGACAACAAAGTGTCCTCAAATTCTCAGCAAGCAGTCAAACTGTACCACAACATGAGCGGTCCTCAAAACTGTGGATTCCTCTTTCAGGACGGTGATCCCCGTACCTCAGACGAAGGAGACAGTCGATCCACGTTCACAAACACAGCAGTGATCCCTGGGGTTTGTCTGATCTTTTCTGTTGGGTAAGCGTGACAGTGGAGCGGACATTAAATCACATTGGTAGCAGCGGTTAACCACTAATGCTGCATTATTACATTATTACAGAGAGGCTGTTACCTGTGAGGAACTGGAAGTTCCCTTTGCCGAAGATCTTCTTCTTCTCTGGTGTCTTGGTGGAGAGGATGATCTGGGCCACGACCCTCCAGTTGTCCAGAGTCTTCACCAGCCCCACCGCCTCTTCCACCATCAGCTCCGCTGAAATGATGCCCTTTAAACGTTATTCGTTATCAAAGGCACAGAGGAAACACCTCCAATTCAAGTTCAAGTTTCAAGTTTGTCTGTTAGCAAGATAACTTAATAAGTTGTGTACGGAATTTGACAAAACTTCAGACATTAGATTACTGGGCCGAGGAACAGTTGATTTCATTTTGGCACAGATCCGGATCCGAATCCGGATCCGGATCCAGATCCAGAGGACTTTGGTGTGGCGGAGGTTTACTTCTCTGCTCTACTGAAAGCCCTTTAGTGTGGGGTGTGTGTGGTGTGGTGTGGTGTGGTGTGGTGTGGTGTGGGGTGGGGTGGGGTGAGGCGTGGCGTGGGGTGGGGTGGGGCGTGGCGGGGTGGGGCGTGGCGTGGGGTGGGGTGGGGTGGGGCGTGGCGTGGGGTGGGGTGGGGTGGGGTGGGGTGGGGTGGGGTGGGGTGGGGTGGGTGGCGTGGCGTGGCGTGGCGTGGGGTGGGGTGGGGCGGGGCGTGGGGTGGGGTGGGGTGGGGTGGGGTGGGGTGGGGTGGGGCGTGGCGTGGGTGGGGTGGGGCGTGGCGTGGCGTGGGGTGGGGTGGGGCGTGGCGTGGGGTGGGGTGGGGTGGGGCGTGGCGTGGGGCGGGGCGGGGCGGGGCGGGGCGGGGCGTGGCGTGGCGTGGCGTGGCGTGGCGTGGCGTGGCGTGGCGTGGCGTGGCGTGGCGTGGGGTGTTTGCATGTCATTGCGGTCACCCGTCGTTAGATACTGCTTTCTGCCTCCCCATTTCACATGGGGGTGAACGATGAAGACCCCGTGCTCTCCGTCTCCCAGGTCCTTGGGCACCTGTTGCCGGAACAGCTCGTCCACCTCGGCGTCCTCGATGGAATCTCCATCTCCATCATCTTGGTCTTCTGTGTGTTCCC
Source organism: Muraenolepis orangiensis (assembly GCA_027704905.1). NCBI lineage: Eukaryota > Metazoa > Chordata > Actinopteri > Gadiformes > Muraenolepididae > Muraenolepis > Muraenolepis orangiensis. Next base: position 878,597 of record CM051004.1, read on the forward strand.
CGGAGCGCTCGCCCCGCCTGCCCTTGCTGGTAGAGAGCGTGAGACGTCTGGTGTGGTTGTAGTTTAAAGAGGTTTGAGAGGTGACCCCATAACACCAGGGGGGCTTCCAACAGGAACTACAGGTCCCAGCCGCCAGCCCGCGGCTCGTCTGGTGGAAGCCTGGGAGCAGGGAAAACACCCGCTTTGCCAAATGGTGGATATTCATGTGTGGTCTTTAACTGTTGTCCGGTTGAAGACAATATAGAGACGTCATTTACAGAAACTTAGCCTATACAAGTTCCAGATATAAATAATATGTTGACAATCCGTAGCACAGCAGATGAATAGCTATGTCATTGAGGACCGTATCAGACACTAATGTCCGGGGTGAACCTTGTATGTTGTTGTTGTTGATGCTGTCAACTTGCACAGCGGACCGCAGCACTCGTGGTTCCTTCACTTCTTCACGGGTTCCTTTCTGTATCAAAACACACACGAAGCACGCGGTCTGCCATCTAGTGGACACAGAGGAGATTGCGTGGATTTTATTGCCAGGTAAATTGGCGCACATGAGGATGTTTTTTTCCTAACAATGTTGGCGCAGTGAAGGATATTATGGAAACAATACAACATACAAACACATAAGAGCAGCTGTACGTAAATGCATTCAATTCAATTCATTCATTCAAATATATAATACTGCAGTCGCAGGGGTGGACTAGGGGTTAGACAACCCCCCTTTAAATCCTTAAACCCCTATAAGGATGATAGGTACCCTACAATGATGTATAGGTACCCTATAATGATGTATAGGTACCCTACAATGATGATAGGTACCCTATAATGATGTATAGTTACCCTATAAGGATGTATAGGTACCCTATAATGATGATAGGTACCCTATAATGATGTATAGGTACCCTATAATGATGTATAGGTACCCTATAATGATGTATAGGTACCCTATAAGGATGATAGGTACCCTATAATGATGATAGGTACCCTATAATGATGTATAGGTACCCTATAAGGATGATAGGTACCCTATAATGATGTATAGGTACCCTATAATGATGTATAGTTACCCTATAAGGATGATATGTACCCTATAATGATGTATAGGTACCCTATAAGGATGATATGTACCCTATAATGATGTATAGGTACCCTATAATGATGATAGGTACCCTATAATGATGTATAGGTACCCTATAAGGATGATATGTACCCTATAATGATGTATAGGTACCCTATAATGATGATAGGTACCCTATAATGATGTATAGGTACCCTATAAGGATGATATGTACCCTATAATGATGTATAGGTACCCTATAAGGATGATATGTACCCTATAATGATGTATAGGTACCCTATAATGATGATATGTACCCTATAATGATGTATAGGTACCCTATAAGGATGTATATGTACCCTATAATGATGTATAGGTACCCTATAAGGATGATAGGTACCCTATAATGATGTATAGGTACCCTATAAGGATGATAGGTACCCTATAATGATGTATAGGTACCCTATAATGATGATAGGTACCCTATAATGATGTATAGGTACCCTATAATGATGATAGGTACCCTATAATGATGATAGGTACCTTATAATGATGATAGGTACCCTATAATGATGTATAGGTACCCTATAATGATGATAGGTACCCTATAATGATGTATAGGTACCCTATAATGATGATAGGTACCCTATAATGATGATAGGTACCCTATAATGATGATAGGTACCTTATAATGATGTATAGGTACCCTATAATGATGATAGGTACCCTATAATGATGATAGGTACCCTATAATGATGTATAGGTACCCTATAATGATGATAGGTACCTTATAATGATGTATAGGTACCCTATAATGATGATAGGTACCCTATAATGATGATAGGTACCTTATAATGATGTATAGGTACCCTATAATGATGATAGGTACCCTATAATGATGATAGGTACCCTATAATGATGTATAGGTACCCTATAATGATGATAGGTACCCTATAATGATGTATAGGTACCCTATAATGATGATAGGTACCCTATAATGATGTATAGGTACCCTATAATGATGATAGGTACCTTATAATGATGTATAGGTACCCTATAATGATGATAGGTACCCTATAATGATGTATAGGTACCCTATAATGATGTATAGGTACCCTATAATGATGATAGGTACCCTATAATGATGATAGGTACCCTATAATGATGTATAGGTACCCTATAATGATGATAGGTACCCTATAATGATGTATAGGTACCCTATAATGATGATAGGTACCCTATAATGATGTATAGGTACCCTATAATGATGATAGGTACCTTATAATGATGTATAGGTACCCTATAATGATGTATAGGTACCCTATAAGGATGATAGGTACCCTATAATGATGATAGGTACCCTATAAGGATGATAGGTACCCTATAATGATGTATAGGTACCCAATAATGATGATAGGTACCCTATAATGATGTATAGGTACCCTATAAGGATGATAGGTACCCTATAATGATCTATAGGGGGCTGTCTGTTCGATAATAGCAAGGAGCACCTGGACCTGAGCTCATCCAATAGACAGGACCTGTCTGACAGGTGCACGACGCCAACAAAAGTTGGGGCATTTTTCCGATGCTGTCAGACCGGTTGGACCGCTAACACGTGCTCTATAATGATAGGCCAATGGCGACCCGGTTACCAGTCAGGATGCTCTGTGTTTGTATTGTACAGGTGAGCCAGGCTGACGGAGGGTACGCCTCTGCGCACCCCGTGTGGGATGCTCCAAATTAGCGTTATTGGTGAGAGAGGGCGGGACCTTCAGTTATTAGGGGTTAAGCGGCGAAAGAGGGCATGACTTTCTAAGATTGACATCCGTTTCTGTTCAATGTCGCTTTGTCAAATTAATCGTCTTATCCTTGTAGTTGTTGTTCTTTTGTGTCATGTTCTTATTCTTGTCGCTCTAGGGACCATTCACTACTGCACACAGTTCATAGGAAGTAGGAGTCCGGAAATGGAGTTACGGTAGACCGGGATATCGCTTCAATCCATGACCCTCTCTCAGCCGCGCCTCTGCACGTCTCGACCCGTCGAGGAATTCCGTGGTTGGTTGTGATGCGGGATGGACCCACAGGGCGCGAGGACATCATGACAGAACCCCATTAAAAAGTTTATTTTCCTTTTAGACGAACTATTAATTTGCGCTACGAGTCGTCGGTCCAGAATCCCAAATGCGCCAAAGCGCCCAAAGGGGAAATGCCTTCTCTCTGGAGCGCCATGCTCGCCCTCGGCCTGTTGGAGTACTGCTCGTGTCATGGTAAGATAGACATAAAGATATAAAGATATATGCATAAAGATATAAATATATACATAAAGATATATATAAAGATATACATAAAGATATGAAGATATATAAAGATATAAAGATATACATAAAGATATATATATAAAGATATATATAAATATATATATACTGATAGATATATACTGTAAATTGTGCAATTCATCTATCAATACATTTAGATTTCATTTAGAGTTAATTTAGTTATATTTTGTTTATACGGTTTAGTTTGTTGTTATTTCGTTTTTAGGTATACTTTGTGTGCATTATTCCCCCTGTTTCAACCTTAAATTCCCTCGGGATAAATAAAGTTATCTTGAATCTTGAATAAAGATATAAATATATATATAAAGATGTAAAGATATATATAAAGATATATAAAGATATATATATATAAAGATATATATAAAGATATATATAAAGGTATATGTCCATCTAAAGAGACACGCCAAAGAATACACTCCATGATGAATTAAAACCTCTTTCTTTGTCCCTATGGCTCCAGAGGATGGAGAGTGCGTGGTCGGCCTGGTCGGAGAGCCCGTCTCCCTGCCCTGCTTCTACAGCGGCCACGCGCTGGCCTCGCTCAACCTCTCCGTGGAGTGGAGGCGAGGCCACCGGCCTCTGCTGCGCGCTGTGTGGCTGGAGGCCCGGCTGGTGGAGCTGTGGCCCCCGGAGGCCTCCAACACCACCCGGCTGTCGGACGGCGCGCTGGAGAACGGAGACTTCTCCCTGGAGCTGTCCGCCGTGATGCCCCTGGAAGTGGCCCAGACCTTCCACATGTTCCTGGGCGTCAGGGGGGCCGAGGCGCCCAGCTCCCCGCTGTGCAGCGTGTGTCTCAGGACAGCAGGTACCAGACTCACAGTCAGAAGGCCTTTATTGTCATTGTACAAGCACAACAAAATTGCATGCAGTCCTCAAGACACACTCGCAGACAACAATTAAAAAATATAGAAATAATTGTGATAAATGAACAAAATAAACAGGTTAAAAACATGTGTATATGAACACATATTGCGAACTCCAAGAGGGTGGTGGGCAGCCTGTGATTGTGGGTGGTGTTGATCATCTCTGAAGGTCTTTCCTTCATTACACCAACAGTACACCACCGGTGAGGACCAAGCAGGTCTCGTCACTACGCACTAAAACCTCAAATGAAATGTATCACCCATCACTGTAAACATAGGTAATAACACACACACACACACACACACACACACACACACACACACCACACACACACACACACACACACACACACACACACACACACACACACACACACACACACACACACACACACACACACACACACACCACTTAGTTCTGAGTGAGTAAGTACATTTTCAAGTTGATGCAAAAACGTTTGATGATCAAATAATATTTAGCAAGACTAAGAAACACTAAGAGTAAGACTGAGAGTGTGTGTGTGTGTGTGTGTGTGTGTGTGTGTGAGGGTGTGTGTGTGTGTGTGTGTGTGTGTAAGAAGCCATGCTTTTTTTCCACCCACTCAATAGTGTCTTTGTTTGCAAAGACACTATTGAGTGACGTGGTCCAATCAGCCGTCCTCTGTCATTATCATTATCATTATGTCATAAACGAGAGTTCATTATCATTATCATTATCATTATCATTATCATGTCATAAACGAGAGTTAATTATCATTATCATTATCATTATCATTATCATTATCATTATCATGTCATAAACGAGAGTTAGTTCATATTATCATTATCATTATCATTATCATGTCATAAACGAGAGTTAGTTCATATTATCATTATCATTATCATGTCATAAAGGAGTTAGTTCATATTATCATTATCATGTCATAAACGAGAGTTAGTTCATATTATCATTATCATGTCATAAAGGAGTTAGTTCATATTATCATTATCATTATCATGTCATAAACGAGAGTTAATTCATATTATCATTATCATGTCATAAACGAGAGTTAGTTCATATTATCATTATCATTATCATGTCATAAAGGAGTTAGTTCATATTATCATTATCATGTCATAAACGAGAGTTAATTCATATTATCATTATCATGTCATAAACGAGTTAATTCATATTATCATTATCATTATCATGTCATAAACGAGAGTTAATTCATATTATCATTATCATTATCATTATCATGTCATAAACGTGAGTTAGTTCATATTATCATTATCATGTCATAAAGGAGTTAGTTCATATTATCATTATCATGTCATAAAGGAGTTAATTCATATTATCATTATCATTATCATTATCATGTCATAAACGAGAGTTAGTTCATATTATCATTATCATGTCATAAAGGAGAGTTAGTTCATATTATCATTATCATGTCATAAAGGAGTTAGTTCATATTATCATTATCATGTCATAAAGGAGAGTTAGTTCATATTATCATTATCATGTCATAAAGGAGTTAGTTCATATTATCATTATCATGTCATAAAGGAGAGTTAGTTCATATTATCATTATCATGTCATAAAGGAGAGTTAGTTCATATTGATCGTACTCCCAGGGACTGCGGATGTAAGATTAGCTTGTCGCTATAACTGTGGTGCAATATATATCCATATATATCAATATATATCCATGGATAAACGTATAAAAAACCATCAATACAGCATTATGTTTTACACACATAGTCCTGATCAAATGACGAGGCGTCTGTGACCCACTTCTGGGTTGCCGTCCACAGTTTGACCTCCACAGCGTTAAGCTACGCTGTGTCTCGGAGAGACTGACCACATCTCACCTGCAGTAGGTGAAGCAGCTACAGCACGATGAAGTGCATACTTACGTTATGTTAAAGGAAGCAAGACACAATCACGAATCAAGAATGGATTAATCCTGAGGGATACTCTGTCTATCATTCTATCAGTGCACTACTACTCTGCTTGGCTCTCTACTTTAGTTTGATAAAGTATCCGTCTCCCTCACTGCCACAGCTAGCTTCACCGCCCCCTCCGTCCGGAGGCTGGACCCCCCAGAAGCCAACCAGACCACGTTCCTGTGCCACTCAGTGGGGGGACGTCCGCAGCCCACAGTCCACTGGCTGATCAACGGCACCCGGGTCCTGGGGGAGGACTCTGTCACCACCTCCACCCTCCCCATGGCCCACTCCCCCCTGTACAACACCACCAGCCGCCTGCTGGCCCAGGTCTCCCACCAGACCAACGTCACCTGCTCCGTGGAGAATGCCTCGCTGAACCAGACGCTCACCGGGACCAGCTGTGAGTGATGAGCTGTCTGTCTGTGTGTCTGTCTGTGTGTCTGTCAGAGTGTGTGTCTGTCTGTGTGTCTGTCAGAGTGTGTCTGTCTGTGTGTCTGTCAGTGTGTGTCTGTCTGTCTGTGTGTGTGTCTGTCTGTGTGTCTGTCAGAGTGTCTGTCTGTCTGTCTGTCTGTGTGTCTGTCAGAGTGTCTGTCTGTCTGTCAGTCAGTCAGACTCCGTCTATCCTGTATATCACACAGCTTATTAGCTCTGTGTGTCTCTTGGCTTCACTGTTTGTCATTGTCCTGTTTGATGTACTAATTGGGCAAATCTAGGGAGCCAACTTGTTGTACTTTTACCTGAGCACTGGTTCTGCTCTTGAAAGCTTGTTAGGAAGAAATGTACTTGGTGACTAGTAGTTCTCTTGTCTACCTGTTGAATGCCCTTATTGTAAGTCGCTTTGGACAAAAGCGACTGCTTAATGGCTGTCTAATAATTCAAATGTGTCAGTGTACAGCACAGCAAAAGGAATTTCTCTGCATTTAACCCATCCTAGTATTAGGAGCAGTGGTCAGCTGTTTATACTGAGGGGAGCAGTTAGGGTTAGGGTGTCTTGCTCAAGTACACCTCGACTGTTTTTTTGAGTTGAGGAGCCGGGGATCGAACCAGCAACCTTCCGATTGTGAGGCGACTGCTCTGCCTCCTGAGCTATACTGCCTCCCTATAGTCAGAGTGTCTGTCTGTTTAGTCAGAGTGTGTCTGTCTTTCAGGTTTGTTGCTGGTTCTGGACTGCGTCCAGTTCCAACTGGAATCTGATATTGGTCCCTGTAGCAGTTGACTCTACCACATGCCCTGTAAAATGGCTTCTTAAGGGCTCCTCCCGATGACAAGGACACAGGGGGATGAGGAATCCGGTTTATTGTAAATTTGCATTTGAAAGCAAACCGAGCAGATGGTGCATGTCCCCCTGAAGCTCCTCCTGATGGCTGGTTTAACCTGTGGGCCCTGATTACCAAGGACCCACAGGTGTGCAGCCTCACCCAGCAGCTCCAGAAACGAATCAGTCTGACTGGGGCCAGGTGAGGCTGCTTCAACCAGACTCTAATCTGTCTGACTGGGGCCAGGTGAGGCTGCTTCAACCAGCCTCTAATCAGTCTGACTGGGGCCAGGTGAGGCTGCTTCAACCACACTCTAATCAGTCTGACTGGGGCCAGGTGAGGCTGCTTCAACCAGCCTCTAATCAGTCTGACTGGGGCCAGGTGAGGCTGCTTCAACCAGACTCCACACACACTCCAGTACTTAAACAACTGATGTGACAGCCAACCAAAATATCTGGCAATAAATCTTGCAGTGTGAACTGAAATGTCAGTCTGTCTGTGTCTGTCTGTCTGTCAGTCCGTCTGTGTCTGTCTGTCTGTCAGTCCGTCTGTGTCTCTGTCTGTCAGTCCGTCTGTGTCTGTCTGTCTGTCAGTCCGTCTGTGTCTCTGTCTGTCAGTCTGTCTGTCTTTCAGTCCGTCTGTGTATGTCTGTCTGTCAGTCTGTGTCTGTCTGTCTGTCAGTCCGTCTGTGTCTGTCTGTCTGTCAGTCCGTCTGTGTCTCTGTCTGTCAGTCTGTCTGTCTGTCAGTCCGTCTGTGTCTGTCTGTCTGTCAGTCCGTCTGTGTCTGTCTGTCTGTCAGTCCGTCTGTGTCTCTGTCTGTCAGTCCGTCTGTGTCTGTCTGTCTGTCAGTCCGTCTGTGTCTCTGTCTGTCAGTCTGTCTGTCTGTCAGTCCGTCTGTGTATGTCTGTCTGTCAGTCTGTGTCTGTCTGTCTGTCAGTCCGTCTGTGTCTGTCTGTCTGTCAGTCCGTCTGTGTCTCTGTCTGTCAGTCTGTCTGTCTGTCAGTCCGTCTGTGTATGTCTGTCTGTCAGTCCGTGTCTGTCTGTCTGTCAGTGTCTGTCTGTCTGTGTCTGTCTGTCTGTCAGTCCGTCTGTGTCTGTCTGTCTGTCAGTCCGTCTGTGTCTGTCGTCCGTGTCTGTCTGTCTGTCCGTGTCTGTCTGTCAGTGTCTGTCTGTCAGTGTCTGTCTGTCTGTCAGTGTCTGTCTGTCTGTCAGTCCGTCTGTGTCTGTCTGTCAGTGTCTGTCTGTCAGTGTCTGTCTGTCAGTGTCTGTCTGTCTGTCTGTCCGTCTGTGTGTCTCTGAGCTGATCCTCTGTGCCATCAGATGGGGTGAAGGTGAGCCCAGTGTGGAGTCGTGCGTCGGCTGCTCTGTGGGTGTTCAGCGCAGGTCTGAGTCTGGGGGTGGCCGTGCTGGTGGTGGCCGTCGTCATCTACCAGGTGCTGCTGGACAAGAGCCACAAGAAGCTGGGCAAGACACACCGAGGTGGAGGCACAATAACTCCACTAAAGTGATGCTTTTGTTGGTGTGATCTGTTTCAGAAATTACTTTGTTTATTATTTGACTCCTCCTGAGGGTGGCTGGTTAAACCTGTGGGCCTTGGTGTGCAGCCTCACCCAGCAGCCCCTGACTCTAATCAGTCTGACTGGGGCCAGATGAGGCAGCTTCAACCAGACTCTAATCAGTCTGACTGGGGCCAGATGAGGCTGCTTCAACCAGACTCTAATCCGTCTGACTGGGGCCAGGTGAGGCTGCTTCAACCAGACTCTAATCAGTCTGACTGGGGCCATAACAAGACCAGCTGTTGACCAGCTACATCCAACTGATTTAATCTTTGTTTGTACATTAGTATTTTGTATATACCACGTTATTTGTATGCATGTGTTAAGCCTTGTTCAATAGATGCATCGTTTCTGCAAGTGTGGAAAACATCTCCCTGGATTGTTTGGAGTCATGAAGGGTGTTTTGCAGTATGACTACAGAGAGTGATGTGTTCCCCAGGTTACCACTACAGCTACTCCACCGAGGAAGCAGTGGTCCGGCTGGAGGGGCCAGACGGAGCCCACTCACAGGAGGAGACGGACGGGTGAATGGTCGGCGCTCCCTGACTCAACAGATCCAATGTTGTAAATATGTAAATATGTGAACTAGGAAGAGTACCGCAATACAACCGGCTGTAGGCGACTAAAAGCCTGTCCAGGGCTTCAGGCTGGGTTGTACATATGTGCATAGTGAGCCAATTTATGACGATACTGTTTGTATGATGCTTAAAAACTTAAAATCTGGTCTCCTGCCAAGATTCTATATATATATATATATGTATATATACATATATATATAAAATATTGTAGCGTGTCAGTGTTAATAGTCATTTAGTTACTTGACAGTTTAGTACAGTTTATTTAGGCACTGCCGTTGGGGTGAGAGACCGCCCTCTCCGGGTGTGTGTGTGTGTGTGTGTGTGTGTGTGTGTGGGGGGGGTTCTGTAAGGCGCGGCTGTGGCCGACAACAGTCGGGAATAAAGACATAATTCGTACCTTGGAGTGATCTGTGATCTTTAATAGTGATCTGTGATCTGTGATCTGTAATAGCGGCGAACGCTACAACTGGTGTCAGAAGTAAACAAAAAAATAAATCAATAGGCCTATATCACACTTCCTGCTTCCGGAGCCGTGAGCAGTGTACTCTTACTTCCGGTAGTTACCCCAGATACGTGACAAACTGTGTCCCCTCCCCTCCTCTCTGTTATTGTAATGTACCGGCTGCTCAACGTCTAAACACAGACAGCCCTACCTCAGTTTACACCATTACCCAAAGACAAACTCCTCCACAAGTCTTGTGTGAGGCTGATAAGGAGGATGAAGGTCCCTGGTTTCATGTTCTCAGGGGTAGCACGTATGTCTGCAGTTTGCACTTTGACAAGGAGAGCATATACGTCTCGAAAAGTTGGCGGAATAGGCTAATAATGTCGGGTATGTGTGTGATTAAAAGCACTGGTCCTGACCCCCACACACACTCCATCTCTCATCCGAATAGAGACACACAATGTCGGGTATGTGTATGATTAAAAGCACTGGTCCCAAGTAGGGCTGGGCGATACGGACCAAAACCCGGTATTTATAGGCTGCATCGCAATATATATCTATAGAAGATATATATTGGTATTTTATACAAATTCGGTTTTAACTCAATGCCACAAGCACTTTTATTTTAACTCATATTCACAAGAATAACAGGCATTCCCTTTTAGAAAATATACAGCTGCACACTACATATTAACACGTAAATGAAAAGGTACATTGAAATAATCCAAATCCATCAAGCCTATATTAAATACATACCTCTGCTTCTACACAAAATCACCTTCGTTATATGGCGATATATCCAGATAGAGCCACAAGACACAATGTCGGGGAATTGTATGATTTGGATTTAGACTTCGTCACTGTAGTGTTCATTCACTAGTTGAACCACATCGTCTGGACCGACTTTTGGAAGGTTATCAGCGATGTTGTCCAGCGATAACTGACCTCCATGGTGAATGCCAAGCTGAATGCATTAACCGGAACTTGGGATACACTGCTTCAGCCATTTTTAACGGGTACTTCTGGCTTTCTAAGGCTCTATAGGCCTATTGTGGACATTCGGTGTGTGTGTGCGGGAGGACTAGCACTAGCTATTGACGTGACACTGGACTTGTAAGCTTTGGCTGTCCTTGCGTCTGTGTGATGGAGCCTTCAGTGTATGTGAAGATGGAGGAGAGGACAACATGCGGTCGTGGATGTTGGTCAGAGGGGCATCGAGGTGAAACAAGAGCCCACGTTATCCATGGGAGCGCCATGCCTAGCCACTGCTAGGAGCTCAGAGGTTAGCCACCATTTGGTGCCTCGCGCCACAGCATCAGCCGGAGACGTCTTCAGGAATGTAAACAAAGATGACCTCACCCAGCTGCAAAAGCCGTTAGGCATAAAGACACTGAAATACAGTGGCAAACATAAGAAATACACTGGGAGGCTTTCCAGGCCCAGTTTGAACTGTTGGCACGGGCAAGTGGCTGGTCAAGCGAACATAAAGCCCCCCAGCTCACCCTTTCTCTAACAGACGATGCACTGTCTTGCCTGCTGCTGTTAGACCCCAGCCAGAGGGGAGATTACAGTGCGTTGACAGGTGCACTGGGGCGGTGTTTTGGTCAGTGTTTCCGGTCAGAGCTCCTGTGGTCTGAGTTTGACAAGACGGGCTCTACCCAGCCGACCTGCGTGTTCATACTCAGCTGGCTCGCCCTCGCAACCTGCATGATGCTTTGGAGTATGCACTAGAGAGTGAGATGTTATGAGAGAAGCAGCACAGCATGGCACACTTATGGACACCTCTCCAATGGTCAGGGCAGCGGGGGAGTTTGACATGGCAGCTCAGAAGCCGGCGTGGCTGGAGGAGGTGACAGAGATGATCAGGGGGCTTGCCCTACCTCCAGCCAGGCACCAGCAGACGCGTCCACAGACGCAGACGCGCCTCTGCTGTGGCCGTGGTCAGGCAGGACATCTGGTGAGGAATTGCCCTGCCCTGACTAAGGTGACGGGAAACAGCATGGACCCCTACACCGAGGTCCCATTCGCCAACCACACACTTCAGCTGCAACACACAGATCAGCAGGGGGGCAGGAAGTTACACAGATCAGCAGGGCCGGGCCGGGGGGCAGGAAACTGTCGTTGTGGGAAGGACTTCAATATCAGACATTTGCTACATTCCTATTCGCATAGAGGGGATTTCATGTACTGCTTTAGTTGACACAGGATGGACAGTTACAGTGGTCGGCCTGAGGTGGTGCCAGTGGGAATGCGGCTGGAGGACACAGCTGATGTTAACGGTTGGGGGAAGGAGTATGAGACATACAGTGTGGGTGGAGGAAGTGCAGGACACATGCATTCTGGGCCTGGACTTTTTAAAGGTATCATGGCTGCCAGCTGGACCTGGGGAAGGCCACGTTGAGTGGGGGTCATGTGGTGAATATGAGGCCGCAGGACCCCCAGTGTGTGGCCAAGCTGGCGGTGGGACCTCACAGGTGCTGTGTGGGGGAGAGTGAGCCATGTGGATAACCAGTACACCCCAGCTATGTTCCGTGCAGACCCCACGTCCCGGAGAGCTGAAGGTACAGGCCCAGAATAACCATGAGGGGACGGCAGCAACGTCCACTGCTGTTCTTGCTACCCCAGTGTGCACCACAGTCCCGGTGGCAGCAGCGCATGAGAGTTGAATGTCTGCCTGGAAGCGAAGGGAGAAGGATGGCAGCTCTACGGGAGATCTGGCAACGGGGTGCCAGTGACCTGGAGGGACAACAGCAGCAGCAACTGTGGAAGCTGCTGATTGGATACCAAGGCTGCTTTTCATGGGAAGAGGAGGAGCTAGGACAGACCCCTCTGGTACAGCACTCCATCAACACCATGCCCATACGACAGCGCCCACAGTGCCTCCCCCTGGGCCGACAGGAAGCGGCTGAGCGGGCTCTAGTGGCATAATAGAGCCTGGGCATCACCGGTGGTAATGGTGCCAAAGAAGGGGGGAGAATGGCGCTAACAACTAATGGTGAGGATTGAATCCTCTTTATTGGTCACATGTAAACATTCAGTGAAATGTGTTCTCTGCATTTAACCCATCCTAGTATTAGGAGCAGTGGGCAGCTATTTATACAGAGGGGAGCAGTTAGGGGTCTTCCTCAAGGACACCTCCACAGCTTTTGCTAGGAGGAGCCGGGGATCGAACCAGCAACCTTCCGGTTGTGAGGCGACCGCTCTACCTCCTGAGCTACACCGCCGCCGAGCTATTCCTACGATGGAATGCGTAGATATAGGGTTAGGGTAGATATGTTGGACGGCTCCTCCTGGAGTGACTACTGGCAGGTCCCACGTCCCCTGAGGCACGACACAAGACGCCATTCTGTACAGGGAGGGACTGGCAGTTTAAAGTGCTTTGTTTCGGATTGTGCGATGCACCCGCCACATGTGAGCGCTTAATGGAGAGGCTGTTAGCTGGGGTCCCACATACAGAATGTTTAGTTTTTTTGGACGACATTCTGGTTCACGGCAGCTCATTGGAATCAGCTACGGCCGCACTGTGCAGCGTGCTGGAGAGGATCAGGGGGGCGGGGCTGAAGCTACACCCCAACAAGTTATAAAAGACTGGCCCACCCCTTCAGAACAGAGGGGATTCAAATGTTTTTTAGGGTTGGCCTCCTATTACAGGAAGTTTGCGTGGGGGTTTTCAGCCATCGCAACCTTTGTAAAATTTTAAATATTACCTGTGTGGTCGCCCCTTCACCGTACGCACTGATCATGCCTCCCTACAGTAGCTGGTGACATTCAAGGAGCCAGAGGGGCAGTTGGCTCGTTGGTTGGAGGAGTTGCAGTGCTACGAGTTCACCGTCACCCACCGTGCAGGAGAACCGCATGGCAACGCAGACGCACTGTCTCGCCGCCCATCAATCCTCCAGATTTGTTTTGTACAGGTGGTGGATGTTACAGACTGGTCCACAGAGCAGAGACAAGACCCAGAATTGCAGCCTGTGATGCTGTGGGAGCGCAGCAGCGACGCCATGGGAGGAGGTGGCAGTTCTCTCTCCATGGATAAAAGGGCTGTGGGCCACATTCAAGACTCCGCTGCTGGATGGGGGCTCCAGTGAGCCCGGGTGGAGCCAGCAACGGGGGAGAAGAGGTGGCAAGTGGTGGTGTCCAGAGAGCTGCAGGAGGCTGTTCTCAAAGCCATGCACGGCCCTGCAGGCTCGGTCACTTTGGAGAGACAAAGACGCTCCGGCATGTTTTCTTAGATTAGATTCTAACGTATTGTCATCACAGCACAAGTACAGTAAAAATAATTGAGCATCTAACCAGAATGTAAATGTTGCAGTAAAGTTCATGGTAATATAATATAATTTATTTACAGTTTAAATGTACAGGTTAAAAGACAGTCTAGGTATAGATGTGATATGAGCATAATAATAGGTATATGTATATACAGGTAAGTGATAATTTAACGTACGGATCAGGGGTATGCTATTATTGAAAGCAGGATACAAATATATAGATCTAAATGTATATATGTGACCTGCCCCACCCGGAAAGGGGGGGGGCTTCGATAATAAAGGCGGTTAGGATACTTGACGCTAACCTGGTTCCCCAAGACGAGCCCTTAGGACAAGTCACGCAGATAAGAATAAAAGGATGGACAGGGACGCGGCCTCAAGTTCAAATGTGTACAAAGGTTTATTATATAAATAATCAGGTAAAGTTCAGTATGATAAAATGTAGATTAAAACTTATTCAGCTTCCCCAGTCGACACACCCAAGTAGAGCAAAAACGCACAGGGTTTGTTTTGGCACAGAGGGAGAAGCCTTTCACAGGAGGTTAGATGATATCAATACTGCCATAAGTTGATATAAATACTGCAATAGGCTGGAGGCAAAAAGCCCAAATTAAACAAATAAAAGGAAAGAGTAACGAAAAATAGAAAAGAAAATAGACAACATCAAACCACACAAAAAAACTAAGGCAATGGACGTAAACATCAACCCACACAGAGTTCAAAAGATCAAACCAATACAACAAACTAGACTATAATCTAAACATAGAAGGCAGGCAAATCAATCTTTAGGCAACAAGTAGCCTTTAGGCATGGTAAAATACAGCTAAAACCTAAGGTAAAGAAAAGGAAAGGCAAAACGGTAGCAAACTAATCCTAAAATAAATGGAGAAAGGAAATTAGAAATTGTATAAAGAGTTATATGAATGTCCTTCAATGTACATACAATTAATCTCCTACCTCTGGTCGCCCCCTGATGCAACCTCATCCACTAGGAATCACCTCACAGGACACATCTCCGCAGCGGTGATTCGGTACCGTCTCTGCTGGGGCCGTCAAGAAGCCGTTTACCAGCCACATATTAACACTTAAGTGGTACACAGAATGTTACAAGTCCTACCAGCAGCTTCACATACCTCGTATAGGGGAAATCCGCGCCTATCAGCCAGACAGAGAGGACCGGAACAACACTCGTAAGAGTCACAGCTGATTTGGGTGAGGTGGCAGTGAGCATTTAAGTGTAGCGGGAGACGCTAAACCACGTACAGCTGCGGCGTTTTCCTTCTATGGAAAGGCCAGCTGACTAAAGAAAGGGGTGTGTCTTAAAGGCCAGCTGACTAAAGAAAGGGGGCGTGTCTTAAAGGCCAGCTGACTAAAGAAAGGGGGCGTGTCTTAAAGGGGCCGCGGCGGCTCAGCCACTTGAAGCAAACGATCTGACAGCTAACCCTCTAACAGCACTGGCTACATATACAAGTGAGCATATATAAATGTATGGCAAGTATAAATGTATATGTAAATACAGGAGTAGGAGCAGTTATATTTCTAACAGATTTAAATCTATATGTCAGGTACAGTAAACAGGTATCTTAGTAGTAAATATGTAAACTATAGAGAGGTGGGGAGTTGTGATACAGTTTGTTTTTACACCTGTCTGACAGGTCTTCTACTGGGGACGACTGAGGAGAGACGTGGAGGACTTTTGCAGGTACTGTGACCTATGTACAGCTCGCAAAGCTCCACAGGGCCGTTCGAGAGCCCAGCTACAGCAGTTTCCGGCGGGGGACCCATGCAGCGGGTGGGTGTTGGCGTCGTGGGGCCATTCCCATGCACAGCACGAGGGAATCGCTTTATACTCTCCTCCATGGATTATTTCACTAAATGGCCAGAGGCCTATGCACTGCCGGACCAGGAGGCTGTGACTGTTGTGAATGCCCTGATTGAGGGGATGTTTATCAGGCTGGGGGTCCCTGAGTCCATCCATAGTGACTAGGGGAGAAATTTGGAATCCAAGGTTTTCTCCACCATGTGTGAGCGCCTGGGAATCACCAAAACTCCCCTCCACCCCCAGAGTGACGGGTTAGTGGAGAGGTTCAACCGTACTCTGGTGGAACAGTTATCCATCCTAACATCCACCCATCAGCTTGACTGGGATATGCACCTACCCCTGGTTCTCATGGCATGCCGCTCTGCGGTCCAGGACTCGTGAACACCCCCTCATGTTGGGCAGAGAAATGAGGACCCCTGCAGAGCTGGCCTTCAGACGACCCCCAGATGCAACATCACCGACTACGCCAGGCAGCTGCAGGATCGCTTGGAAACCACATCTGCACTCACCCGGAGGCCGCTGCAGAGTGCAGGTGTGCGGCGGTGCTAGGGGGCGACACTTTGCAGCTGGGGAGCTAGTTTGGGTCTTCTCTCCAAAGCGAAAAAGGGGCAGGTGTCCTAAACTGGACAGCCACTGTGTAGTCCTGGAGTGGATAGGGGAGGTAGTCTATCGGGTTCTTATACCGGGGGGGCTCAAAGTGGCATTGCATCGTGACCGATTAGCGCCCTACAGGGGCTCTGCATCACCTCAGGTGCCTGGGGGGACGCCCTGGTTTCCTGCTGCGACAACTTCTGAGGGAGGGGGGGTAGCAGCCAGCCCCAACAACGCAACAGGAGAGGCCCAATCTGCTTCCCCGGCTCCCAGCTGGCCTCCTGGGGGGTGGGGGCAACACCAACCAGAGGCAAGGGGGAACCAGCCAGGGGAGGCAACACACACAGGGCGCCCAAGGAGGTGGAGGAGAGCTCCACTGAAGTTCAAAGACTTAGTCCTCGGTAGTGTAGCGTGTCAGTGTTAATAGGTCAAGGTCAAGGTCAGATTTATTTATATAGCACATTTTTCAAATCAACCGAAGTTGCACCAAAGTGCTTTACAGTATACAGAAACAGACATAATACAAAATACCATATAAAATGCACAGGTCAATGCAATACAATAAAATTAATAATAAAAATATTATATAAAATGCACGAGTCAATGCAATACAATACAATAAATAAATAGTCACAACACGACCACGGTGTGCAGCTTAACACACCTCAAAACGCCAAAGAAAACAGGTGAGTTTTCAGCCGTGACTTAAAAATCCCAAGAGTCTGGGCAGATCGAATTTGTAGTGGCAGATTGTTCCACAAATTTGGGGCAGCCACCGCAAATGCTCGGTCGCCTTTAGTTTTTAGCCTAGACCTTGGGACATCTAAAAGTACCTCCTTTGATGACCTCAGTGCTCTAACTGGGGTGCGAACATGGAGAAGTTCAGCTAGGTACTGAGGGGCCAGACCATTTAATGCCTTGAAGACAAACAACATAATTTTAAAATCAATCCTGAAGCGAACAGGAAGCCAGTGCAGGGAAACCAGCAGCGGTGTAATGTGGTCACGCTTCTTTGTGCCGGTCAAGAGGCGCGCAGCAGCGTTCTGCACTAGCTGCAGGCGTCGTAGGGAGAGCTGGTCTAGACCCACATACAGACCATTACAATAGTCCAACCTGGACGAAATAAAGGCATGGATAACCCTCTCGAGGTCATTGCGAGAGAGGTAGGGCTTTATTTTGGATAGGAGCCTCAACTGAAAAAAGGAGCCTTTTACAACAGAGCTAATTTGTTTATCAAATTTAAAACCACTATCAAAAGTGACACCAAGATTTTTAATAAAGGAGCGATTTTTTGCAGCAAGGGGTCCTAGAGCACCAACAGAGTCATTAAAACAATGCCCAAACACAATAACCTCTGTCTTGCCATCATTAAGATTGAGGAAATTTAAATTCATCCAAATCTTAATGTCGTTTAGACAAGCTAGCAGAGGTTTGAGGGAATCTTGACATTTTATTTTCAACGGAAGGTAGATTTGGACATCATCCGCATAGCAATGAAAAGAGACGTTGTGTTTACGAAAAATGGAACCCAGGGGCAGCATATATAAAGAAAATAATAAAGGGCCTAGGATGGAGCCTTGCGGGACACCACAGGTAAGGGGGGCTACATTTGAGGAGAACTCACCTAAATGGACCGAGAAACTCCTGTCTGTCAAATACGACTGAAGTAACATAAGGGCAGCACCTTTAAGACCAACACATTGTTCTAGGCGGGATAAAAGGGTCTTATGATCCACAGTATCAAAGGCCGCGGTCAGATCTAATGTTACTAAGATAGCAGCACACCCAGAATCAACAGTTAAAACAAGATCATTAAACATTCTTAAAAGAGCAGTTTCAGTGCTATGACGAGGTCTAAAACCAGACTGAAATTTCTCATAGACCTCATTTTTCTCTAGAAAAGATTGCATTTGAATAGAGACTACTTTCTCCAACACTTTGGACAGAAAGGGCAATTTGGATTGAATAGTCATTTAGTTACTTGACAGTTTAGTACAGTTGTACAGTTTATTTAGGCACTGCCGTTGGGGTGAGAGACCGCCCTCTCCGGGTGTGTGTGTGTGTGTGTGTGTGTGTGTGTGTGTGTGTGTGTGTGTGTGTGTGTGTGTGTGTGTGGGGGGGGGGGGGGGGTTCTGTAAGGCGCGGCTGTGGCCGACAACAGTCGGGAATAAAGACATCGTTCGAACCTTGGAGTGATCTGTGATCTTATATGAATATATATGATTCATTAAATAATGACCACGTTCTATTAAATTAATAGAAATCTGGTTCTGATGGTTCATTGTCCTCATTTCAGTGTTATTATTTTTTAATCAAAAGTTTGTTATCGAATGTCTTTAAGATTAGGCTAATCTATTGATTCTGGGGGAACAAATAAAATATATAGAAAATAATGAATGCACTCTAAAGGACACCAATATATATATATATATATATATATATATATATATATATATATATATATATATATATATATATATATAATTGTATTTCACCTCAAAACATAACTATTTTTGCGGGTATGAGTTTATTAATGTATATCAAACAAACCTGACTGCAGCGCAGACTTTTACTTTGACATTCCTGTGGGACCCGGAAGTTGATGTTGCACAGCGCCGCTTCTGACAGACGGGCTGCAGCCGTGACGTCGTCCGTCTACAGACTCGTTAGTTGTCCTAACTTGTCTTAACTTCGACCTCCTTCTGACTACATGTCCGCTTTGTCGAAAACCATGTCAAGTAAGTTTAAACATGTATGCGTTTGTTTGCATATCTTTGAATGGACCAATGTATATGCAGGCATGCACACTTTTAAAAACACCTCTTTAATGACAGCTGTCAGCTCAAGACGTAATACTCGTTGTTAATGACGTAATACTCGTTGTTAATGACGTAATACTCGTTCAGAGTTCGGGCTGGCCGTGGTCCAGCTCCACGTGTCCAGCGTGAAGGCGGACAACCTGTCGAGGGCAAAGAGGCTGATCGGAGAGGCCGCGGCTCACGGCAGCAAGCTGGTGGTCCTACCGGTGAGCCTCGCACACTGGTCGTACAATAAGGGATTCAAACAGGTTGTCATGTTGTGCGACCGGCTGCCGTAACCAAAAGTGGCTAAATATTAAATGCTTTTTCATTTTGTTCAGAATCGCACGAAACACCGCAGATGAGCTCAGCTTTCGTATGTGTGCTGCAGCACGACCCTAACCTGAGAGGCGCACTTACTACCAGCAGTAAAACATTGTTGTATTAAACCTGAGGTTAAGATATTCTTAACCTGGATGCACTCCTGGGGTAATAGTCCAACACGCTAAAATATAAAACTGGATTAATAATTCGTATACATAAACAATAACATGTCATCCACTTCACTGAAATTTAGCAGCCTCGCCTTTCTTCCTATGAGCAAAGCATTGTCAATGTTTTTACAAAATCCAAGTCCAAGTCTATTCCCTCCGTTAAGTCTGCCATTATCCCACCTAGGAATGCTTTAACTCTCCGTACGGGACCGGCTTCTTCAGGGAGTACGCAGAGAACATCCCGGGGGAGTCGACCAGGATGCTGTCCGACGCAGCCAAGGAGAACGGGGTCTACCTGGTCGGAGGTGTGTGGGTTTCTGTCTGCCGGGGTCTCGGAAAGCCCTGTGATAATAATCAATAAATAAACTGACCTTGTACTTCTTATTCAACTGGATACTCTGCACTCTGCCCAGTTGTTTGAAACTAGGTTGTGCAGCAGTAGAACTATGATCTAGATTGTTCTTAGTCACTTTGGATATAAGTCAAATAAGACTTTGATGTAATGTAACACTTTGGCTAGGCTCCATCCCAGAGGAGGACGGCGGGAAGCTGTACAACACCTGTCCTGTGTTCGGTCCCGACGGCACCCTGCTGATGAAGCACCGGAAGGTACGGTCCTGTCCTCCTAGTTTACACTGAAACTTGTAGTCCCCCCCCCCCCCCCTCCCCCCAGAGCGTCTCATTCCTCCCCCCCCCCTCCCCCCCAGAGCGTCTCTCATTGCTCCCCCCCCCCCTCCCCCCAGAGCGTCTCTCATTGCTCCCCCCCCCCTCCCCCCCAGAGCGTCTCTCATTGCTCCCCCCCCCCTCCCCCCAGAGCGTCTCTCATTCCTCCCCCCCCCCCTCCCCCCCAGAGCGTCTCTCATTGCTCCCCCCCCCCTCCCCCCAGAGCGTCTCTCATTCCTCCCCCCCCCCCTCCCCCCCAGAGCGTCTCTCATTCCTCCCCCCAGAGCGTCTCTCATTCCTCCCCCCCCCCCTCCCCCCCAGAGCGTCTCTCATTCCTCCCCCCCAGAGCGTCTCTCATTCCTCCCCCCCCCCCTCCCCCCAGAGCGTCTCTCATTGCTCCCCCCCCCCTCCCCCCCAGAGCGTCTCATTCCTCCCCCCCCCCCTCCCCCCCAGAGCGTCTCTCATTCCTCCCCCCAGAGCGTCTCATTCCTCCCCCCCCCCCTCCCCCCCAGAGCGTCTCATTCCTCCCCCCCCCCTCCCCCCCAGAGCGTCTCTCATTCCTCCCCCCCAGAGCGTCTCATTCCTCCCCCCCCCCCTCCCCCCCAGAGCGTCTCTCATTCCTCCCCCCCCCCCTCCCCCCCAGAGCGTCTCTCATTCCTCCCCCCCCCCCTCCCCCCAGAGCGTCTCTCATTCCTCCCCCCTCCTCCCCCAGAGCGTCTCTCATTCCTCCCCCCCCCCACCTCCCCAGAGCGTCTCTCATTCCTCCCTCCTCCCTCCCCCCAGAGGGTCTCTCATTCCTCCCTTGTCTCCTCCCCCCACCTCCCCAGAGCGTCTCTCATTCCTCCCTCCTCCCCTCCCCCCCAGAGGGTCTCTCATTCCTCCCTTGTCTCCTCCCCCCACCTCCCCAGAGCGTCTCTCATTCCTCCCTCCTCCCCTCCCCCCCAGAGCGTCTCTCATTCCTCCCTTGTCTCCTCCCCACCTCCTCCCTTATTGAAGATCCACCTGTTTGACATCGATGTTCCGGGAAAGATCCGTTTCCAGGAGTCTGAGACGCTAAGTCCAGGCAGCGCCTTCTCAGTCTTTGAAACACGTGAGTCTCTCTCTGCGTACACCCTGACTATCCAATGGAAGGTTGACCTTTCCGGTGACCTCTGATGGTCTAGATACAGGTTGTGACCTCTGATGGTCTAGATACAGGTTGTGACCTCTGATGGTCTAGATACAGGTTGTGACCTCTGATGGTCTAGATACAGGTTGTGACCTCTGATGGTCTAGATACAGGTTGTGACCGCTGATGGTCTAGATACAGGTTGTGACCTCTGATGGTCTAGATACAGGTTGTGACCTCTGATGGTCTAGATACAGGTTGTGACCTCTGATGGTCTAGATACAGGTTGTGACCTCTGATGGTCTAGATACAGGTTGTGACCTCTGATGGTATAGATACAGGTTGTGACCTCTGATGGTATAGATACAGGTTGTGACCAGAGGTCAGGAATCACTACAACAGAGACAGTAGGTAGACCTGTAGCATTAAGGTCTTTCTCTTCCTCTCAGCATTCTGCAAGGTGGGCGTCGGCATCTGTTACGACATCAGGTTTGCGGAGCTGGCCCAGCTGTACAGCAAGATGGGTAAGACCCCTGGACAAACCGTTAACCCCTCCCGTTTGGGTACAATATGGCTGAAGGTACCGGGTTCGATCCCCAATGTCCGCAGTCTGTAACCTGAAGGCATCCTTGAGCAACGTCCTTTACCTGAGGCGCCTCCTCGGTGACTAAATAGTCAATGTTCGAGAGAGGTGATTCATTCACCTGGGTTATTCAATGACAGTGGTGTGGTTCTGGGTCCTGCAGGCTGCCAGCTGCTGGTGTACCCAGGGGCCTTCAACATGACCACAGGGCCAGCCCACTGGGAACTGCTGCAGAGGGCCAGGTCAGTCTGTCACAACACATCTGACAGGACACATCCGCTGATGGTGGGGTCGCCGGTTTGAACCCCAGCGATGACCTTTCATCCGGGTTGGAACCCCAATGTGCACACAGACTAGCTGGAGTACACCTTGGAGAGGTGCCTTACACGCTCAATGACTGACAAATGGTCACTTGGGTTGAACATAACAGAAGAACCATCTGGCTTGGCAGCTTCTAGTGTCAGTCTTCCAGTCCTGAGGTTGTCATGTTTGAACTCTGAACCCCATCCTCTTCTGCTACTGTTGATACTAAGAACTAGGGTCACTCAGTACAGTTGAGTTTCTTTGGATACACATACATACAACAGAGGAAGCGAACGCAATAAACCACCCGTTTGAACGATTTTGGTGTCATTTAAATGTTTTTCCTCTTAATTAAAGAAAGGCGTATGTGCGTCTAATAGGGCGCTGGACAACCAGCTGTACGTGGCCACAGCCTCTCCTGCCAGAGACCAGACGGCATCCTATGTAGCTTGGGGCCATAGCACTGTTGTCAACCCCTGGTAAGAAACATGCACCACTCACTAATTGAAGCCTGCATGTCAACCTGAAATGTAATTCAGTACTGTTGCTTTAAGGTGTGCCAATGAACTTCCAACCAATTGGAACATAATGAATTGGACCCAATTTGTTCTGTTCTGGGTGTGATTGGCTGGAAGTTCATTAGTTTATCACTACCAGGTTTACAAATTAGTGTTGATTAGTGGCACTAATTACCTTTCCACCAATCCCAAACTGCTTGTTTCTAAAGGGGAGCGGTGATCTCTAGCACTGGATCAGAAGAGGCTGTGGTCTACGCCGATATCGGTGAGTTTGGACAAAGTTTAACCATCTCCACAGGACAGCTGCATGTTCCCGGTTGGTCACATGCTTTGGATCTGTTGGCATACATCTATAGAAGATAATTGGTAGTTAGGTCACACTTTAAGTAATACAAATCAAAAAGGTATATATTCTACTGGAGAAGTCTGTTGAAGATTCAGATGAATGCAACACGCCATCCTTAATAGTTTGGTGTTTCTTCAGACCTGCAGTATTTGGCAGATGTCCGACAGCAGATCCCGGTGACGGTGCAGAGACGGGACGACCTGTACGCGGTGACCCCCGTCACGGACCCCGGAGGACTGTACGCGGTGAGCCCCGTCACGGACCCCGGAGGCCTGTACGCGGTGAGCCCCGTCACGGACCCGGAGGCCTGTACGCGGTGAGCCCCGTCACGGACCCCGGAGGAACACGCCCGCCTCTCAAGGCTCAGAAGATGGGGACACATTGAGCTCCGTGTCTTCGGCCACTTGTAGGTTCTGATTCCGTTGTCCCAGGTTATTACTTATACCTCGACAAAATACGTGTTCCGAGAATTGGGATTCTTGGGAGTCAAAGTACAAACACATTTAGTGTCAATATGGGTATTGGTGGTATCTGCTAAGGGGTGAAAATAGACTGATTATTTTTGTGGTAATTTGTATATAAATACAATTTGTCCCCTGCCCATGTGTTTTATATGCTAAACATTTTTTTTTTGTTGAACCTATAATTTAAGTATTGACATGTATCTTAACATACTGAATTCATACCCGTTGTTGAATAACTATGAATTTATTAAAAATAACGTTTATTAGAAAATAAAAGTTAAGTAAGGTGCAAAATATACAGGAGAATGCAAACGTTAATGTCGAGCGAGAGGGGAAGGAAAACGTCACGTAAACTTAACTAATCACACAGCTAATTACAACACGATGCATTGATTACAAAGGAATGTTATGAGAGACTGGATCTAAGAATCACTTTTATCCTCCGTCTAATTTCCGTCTATCTCGGGCCGTTTAGAGGGAGGTCTCCTCTTCAGCGACACCTCATTGGAACACATTTGATGGAATTTAACAACTACGATGCTAGCTATATTTTGCGCTATATTTTGTTTGCCGATGTTGCGACATACTTAACAAATTGTGACAGCAACTGCAATACCGTCACGTCGGTGGATAAACCAGCAAACCGTCTTTTTCCAGACAAAACCAAGTGCGAAAACACTTAAATATCAATGCCACATATCAAGGAAACTATATCCCAATATATTTAGTTGACTAATGGCATATAGAAATCTATACACTATATTCCTCCAGTGAGTCAACACAGCATATGTCTGAGGGCAAGATACAATACAATCAAAAGGTAGCATAAAGTTTGCTAAAGACTTTCTCCCACACAAGTGGAAAATTAATCCAGTTCTGGAATCCGGCAGCGACAACTAAGCACCGAAATATTTGGTGCTAAACAGGTGAAATAACCAGACCTCCATTTGGTAATACTCGTAATACTCAAGTTGTCCAGAGGGGGTGACCTATTCTAGAGTGGTTAATTGCATGTTTGCAAAAGCTGACAATAAATTATATTGGCTCTGTAAAAGAAAGACTGCTCAGTCATAGAAATTTAAGTTAAATTACACTTAAATCATCTAGAAGGTTCAAAATTATGTTTCTGCTCAGATTAGTCAGCTTACACACACTATGTACATGAAATATTTATAAACACCCTTAAATTACCCTTTAAGGCTGTGCACTGAAAAGAGTGGTAGCGGCAGCAGTGGCAGCAACCACAGCTGTTATGGGAGGAGCGTCTCTTAGGTTAGTGGGCCGTGCTTACTTTAACAACGGTCAATAACCTCCGACCAATAAAGGATACATTCCTGCAATAATATCATCCTAGCAATAAAGTTGTCGATCCAAGTAATGGGTCCGAGTGTCTGGCTCGGTGCCCGGCGATACTGTAGGACGGGAGTTGGAACGGTAACACGAGGAGAGAGGAGAAGAGGGCCTGGGAACCGTTGCTAAGCAGATGCTTAGCGGTACTCTGCTGTCGCTAGGTCACCTAGTGGGGGTTAAGGCAAGAGGGGACTTTGGTAGCCGTTGAACTGATCTGAGCTCCGGTGACCATGAACACAAAGGTACAAAATAGAACCAAGCGGAGAAAATAAATCTTTTAGTTTTAAATAAAGAAGGAGAGGGTTGGGTTGTGGACCACCGAGTAAAAGTATTTCCACACACACGCACACGTTTTCCCACCCCCCCCCGGGTCCTCAATCAAGTCTGAAAGGCAGGCAGGGCACCGCCATGGGCCGGTCCGGAGAGGAGAGCCCGGGAGGAGCAGGAGGAGACCTCAGCTTGAAGACCTCCTTAGGAGGTTTCCAGAGCATCCAGGACCCTCATGATCTGCTGCTTGATGACTTTGGTGGCGTCTCCGGCGTTGGGGATCAGATACCTGAGGGGGAAGAGAAAAAAATAGCTACTGGGGAAAACTACAAATGTAGTCCATCAACAATCAAGTATCCCCGATCCCCAAGCAGGGAACGTGATATGTGGAACATGTGACATCATCAAGCACCTCTCCACGGCGGAGATCTCCACGCCGGCGGCGTTGTTGTTGCCAAACTTGAAGGTGATGAGCTCCGGGTGCTTCTTCTTGGACGTGATCTTCACCACCGAGTTGAGCGCCTGTCTGGACTGGATGTAGGCCAGGCCTTTACGAGATGCCATCTCTCGCAGGCAGAACATGTGGGTGGCCGTCACCAGCAGGTGGCTGGGGAGGGAGGGAGACACAGTGGGGGGAGGGAGACAGTGGAGGAGGGCTTAGACCCATGGGACGGAGCCTCATGGGGAATACTGTCAAACACTCGTTTGCAAACCCACACACACCTGGGGAACATGTGTCCGGTCTCCTTGACCTCGTCACAGGGGATGTGGTGCTTGACGTCGGGCTTGTTGGTCCACGTCTGGATGTTGACGATCTCCTTGCGGTCGTCGTCTGACGTGGACGAGCTGTCGATCTCGTCTGGGCGGTAGAGAACGAACACACACACACGCACACGCACACATGCACACGATCAGTGATTCCCAACTGGGGGTGTGCTAACTCCAGAGGGTACATAGAAGTAGAAACCCACCTGTGTCGTACTCCTCCTCGTCTCCGATGCTGAACACGGGTTTGACTCCTCTGTAGGGCTTACCCACCCGGTCGTTGCTGCTCACGTGCCTGTTACAGGAAGGATACGATGTCATCACATCAACATGGACCCCCGGTGATGTCACGGATGTCGTGTAAGACCATTGAGCGGTTAGTGCGCTTTGCTGCAGAGTGGTGAAAACTTTGAAGGGAAACTACACACTGGACTGGGAATCTGCTGCCATCTAAAGGCAGAGTGCGGTAAAGACACCATAGTCGTCTAGCATGTGAATGCTAAACACAACTTTGCTGAAGTTACCACCATCATTTTACCCTGCTAATTATTATACGGTGCGGTTCCATAAAAATTCAAAACCTATACAATTATATATATTTTTGTATAGATTATAGATTAATTTGGCTTATGCATAACAAAAATATAGTTTTCCTTTGCAGAAGTAACAAAGCGATATTTGACAGTTTAACCTTTGTATGGCAGAAATCTCCCAAATCTAGTGAGAAGTTAAACCCAAGTCATGGTTAACATCCGTAGGCCAGACAGACGGCTACCACGTCCACAGCTAAAGAAACAGTAAACGTTTCTTTGTCCACCGAGTGTATGGGTCCGTTCAGACCCTGGTTATCACTGTTAATGAGATGGAACCTCAGAGATCTGCTTCAACTCAACCTTCAGGCAACCAGCAGTACGGTTAAAGTCAGACCAAAGGAGCAAATGTAGTCCGAGAGAGAGAGAAACCTTGGATGTTAAAATGTTTCAAAAGAGAATGAAGGACAACGGACACTATAAGCGCTAACCAGACTAACGGATTCCATTACAAAAGTGAAAAATGTTGTTAGTATAAGCATGAAGACGGTACTAGCTTTCACAGCCACAGCTGTAAACCTGTTGTCCTTAGCAAGGACTGAGGACCGATGTTGGAACCAAGCATGCGATACAGTGGCCATTTCACCACCAGGTGTGAGGCTGACTAGACGCTGACAAGCCATTTCAAACTGTTCATTTGTGACATCACAAGGCTGGCTGCTACACTTGAAACCGTTATGTGTCCCTTTGATATTTAACATCTTATTATAGGCTGTACAAAGAACAGTGAATTACCATAAGAGTATCATAATAACATCTGGGTGGAAACTCCCACTTGTGATGTCACCACCGATTTCAAAATGGCTTGTAAGGGCTTCTCAGCCTCCCACCTGGAGTTACGGCAGGGCCCCTTCAAATGATGGAACTCTGGTTGTAATGCAGAGGAGCCCCTGAGGGCCAGTGGCGCGGACATGCTAGTGACACAGCTGGACGCCGGGCAGCTCTTACCGGTCCGGGACCACCTTCTCTGGCCAGGGCAGAGTGAAAGACATTCTAGTGTGGGATAAGGCACAGGGTCACTACGGTTACAGGAAGCTGTAACAAGTCAACAATATGCTTATTGACGATGGCGGCCATTGTGTGATTGCATGGGCTAGAAAGAGAGGAGAGACATCATCAAGAATGTGGATGCATGTGTTGGACAAGCGTTAAAATACACATCATACCGACCATTCCTTCACTTCAAATCAACTATATTCCTCTCATTTAAGATGAATCCCCCAATCTCATATCATACCAAAACATGTATGACAATATTCAAGTATGTTTTAATTAGATTATTTAAATGAGTCCTCTTAGAGAGCCCACCATGTTTTTACAGTAGCCCAGAATTAAAGCTTCCATTAAACGCTTTAATTCATTAAAGCTTTAATTAAACACTTCCATTAAACACTTCCATTAAAGCTTCCATTAAAGCTTCTATTAAACACTTCCATTAAACGCTTCCATTAAAGCTTCCATTAAAGCTTCCATTAAAGCTTCCATTAAAGCTTCCATTAAAGCTTCTATTAAAGCTTCTATTAAAGCTTCTATTAAAGCTTCTATTAAAGCTTCTATTAAAGCGCCTCAGTCACAACATCTTACTTCTAAAATATGAGCTATCGTTTTTCAGACTAAATAACTAAAAACAAGGTATGAATCTATCCAGGAACCTCATCCCTTGAAACGTGGCATGGTAGACGTTGACATTGTTTTGGGAAGTACCAACTGGCACCATTGGCCCCATGGTAGCTTCTCATGCAATCTGCCACCTCACCACTAGATGCCCCTACATCTTACACACTGCACCTTTAAGGTCACCTATCTACAGGTGTGTAACAGTCAATATCAAGACTTCAGGCTTCACGGCGGACGCTCACCTGTCCACAGGGGTGGCAGTGTTCTCCATGAAGCTGATCATCCTCTCCTTGACGTTGACCGATTTGGACTTGAGGGCGAAGGTCATCTTGTTGACCAGAGACTTGACCCCCTTGGTGTCCCCGGGGCCGCCAGGCAACTCGCCCTGCGCCGACCAGAAGAGCATCGTCACGACCTCTGACCCCGTTTGCCTCCCCTCACTCAGGTGTTTAAGGGCCCCTACTCGACTGTGATGGTTCAGTCTACCACTTGGTACGGTCCACTGGGTACGCTTGCTAAGCAGTTCTATCGATCATTTCATAAAAATTGTGGCCCTATAAAACCCCTAAAAAATACAAACCTCTTGGCTATTGTAGAATAAATCAGGGTACTTCTAAATATACATGTTGAAACACCAACTCAGTTTCTGCCAAGAAAAACATAAAAAGCCCATTGATGTCATAGGACTTATTTGGACCAATCGGGTTCCCCTTTCAAAGCATTCCCGCTCCTCAAGCCCGGGCGGCAGGCGACTCACGTCCACGGAGCAGAGGCCCCCCTGGGCCCCCGAGGTGCTGACGATCCAGTGGAGGTAGGACGAGTCCAGGCCCTCGATGTTCATGTCCACCAAGTGCTGCTGAAGAGCTGCACCACCACCAGGGAGAGACGCCGCGTTAGCTAGGCCTTGAACATCTGAACCACAGCATTATCAGGACCACGTAATGGTACTCTGTACCTTAAAGATGTACAATGTGCTTTAACACCCACAATACAAATGCTAGATTGGGATACATTAACAAGAGGACAGATTTTAAATTTGATCTAAATCTATCTGACATTTTGAAAATAGGCCTATATAAAACAAAGACAAAAGAATGAATTTAATAATAATTAAAATGCAAAAAAATGTACATGTGAAACTCTAGTGTAATTCTCCAGTGTTCCACTCACCCATGAAGCCGCCTTTAGCAATGCTGACGTATTCCTGGTTCTTCTGCAACACAAACGTTTTAGATGAGTGAAGCAGGTGACCGGGTTAGGGGTTAGGGACCGAGGGAGGGGTTAGGGACCGGGTTAGGGACCGGGTTAGGGGTTAGGGACCGGGTTAGGGGTTAGGGACCGAGGGAGGGGGAGTGAGAAAGAAAGAGACGGAGAGAGAAGAGCGAGAGATGGAAAGAGGGGCCGGCAGAGAGAAAGAATCACAGCAGCAGAAGCCATCTGATTGTATTAATGTTTATCAAAAGAGAGATTTATTTAGCATTGACCACATTGTTGACACTGTATACACTTTAGCTTCTGCCCACATGGTCTTGATAAACATGGATTGCTTGATTCCTGATTGACCATAAAGTGGTGCGTGTGGCGTCTCTCTGACCTGCAGGAAGTGGGCCAGCACCATGTTCATGTACATGTCCTCCTCCTCACGCCCGCTGCCCATGAAGCACAGATGTTCCCCGCTGGCCACTGAGCCAGACTCTAAGGACTGCTTCTGGGCCTCCAGCAGGGACTTCACCGACAACGCAAACTCTGACGGGTTCTGCAACATCTGGAGAGACACACATGGGGAGAGACACACATGGGGAGAGACACACATGGGGAGAGACACACATGGGGAGAGAGAGACATGGGGAGAGAGAGACATGGGGAGAGAGAGACATGGGGAGAGAGAGACATGGGGAGAGAGAGACATGGGGAGAGAGAGACATGGGGAGAGAGAGACATGGGGAGAGAGACATGGGGAGAGACACACATGGGGAGAGACACACATGGGGAGAGAGACACATGGGGAGAGAGACACATGGGGAGAGAGAGACATGGGGAGAGAGAGACATGGGGAGAGAGAGACATGGGGAGAGAGAGACATGGGGAGAGAGAGACATGGGGAGAGAGAGACATGGGGAGAGAGAGACATGGGGAGAGAGAGACATGGGGAGAGAGAGACATGGGGAGAGACACACATGGGGAGAGAGAGACATGGGGAGAGAGAGACATGGGGAGAGAGAGACATGGGGAGAGAGAGACATGGGGAGAGAGAGACATGGGGAGAGAGAGACATGGGGAGAGAGAGACATGGGGAGAGAGAGACATGGGGGGGGAGAGACACATGGGGAGAGAGAGACATGGGGAGAGAGAGACATGGGGAGAGAGAGACATGGGGAGAGAGAGACATGGGGAGAGAGAGACATGGGGAGAGAGAGACATGGGGAGAGAGAGACGGGATTACATTTCAATATAATTGAGAAGCAGAGAGAGAAGTGAGAGAGAAGCGAGACAGAGACTGAGAGATTAACAGAGAGACAGAGATTAACAGAGAGACTGAGAGATTAACAGAGAGACGAGAGATTAACAGAGAGACAGAGATTAACAGAGAGACTGAGAGATTAACAGAGAGACTGAGAGATTAACAGAGAGACTGAGAGATTAACAGAGACTGAGAGATTAACAGAGAGACTGAGAGATGGACAGAGGGAGACAGTGAGAGATTAACAGAGAGACTGAGAGATAGACAGAGGGAGACAGTGAGAGATTAACAGAGAGACTGAGAGATAGACAGAGGGAGACAGTGAGAGATTAACAGAGAGACAGAGATGGACAGAGGGAGACAGTGAGAGATTAACAGAGAGACTGAGAGATGGACAGAGGGAGACAGTGAGAGATTAACAGAGAGACTGAGAGATAGACAGAGGGAGACAGTGAGAGATTAACAGAGAGACTGAGAGATGGACAGAGGGAGACAGTGAGAGATTAACAGAGAGACTGAGAGATGGACAGAGGGAGACAGTGAGAGATGGACAGAGGGAGACAGTGAGAGATTAACAGAGAGACTGAGAGATGGACAGAGGGAGACAGTGAGAGATTAACAGAGAGACTGAGAGATGGACAGAGGGAGACAGTGAGAGATGGACAGAGGGAGACAGTGAGAGATTAACAGAGAGACTGAGAGATGGACAGAGGGAGACAGTGAGAGATTAACAGAGAGACTGAGAGATGGACAGAGGGAGACAGTGAGAGATTAACAGAGAGACTGAGAGATGGACAGAGGGAGACAGTGAGAGATTAACAGAGAGACTGAGAGATAGACAGAGGGAGACAGTGAGAGATTAACAGAGAGACTGAGAGATAGACAGAGGGAGACAGTGAGAGATTAACAGAGAGACTGAGAGATGGACAGAGGGAGACAGTGAGAGATTAACAGAGAGACTGAGAGATGGACAGAGGGAGACAGTGAGAGATTAACAGAGAGACTGAGAGATAGACAGAGGGAGACAGTGAGAGATTAACAGAGAGACTGAGAGATGGACAGAGGGAGACAGTGAGAGATTAACAGAGAGACAGAGATGGACAGAGGGAGACAGTGAGAGATTAACAGAGAGACTGAGAGATGGACAGAGGGAGACAGTGAGAGATTAACAGAGAGACAGAGATGGACAGAGGGAGACAGTGAGAGATTAACAGAGAGACTGAGAGATGGACAGAGGGAGACAGTGAGAGATTAACAGAGAGACTGAGAGATGGACAGAGGGAGACAGTGAGAGATTAACAGAGAGACTGAGAGATAGACAGAGGGAGACAGTGAGAGATTAACAGAGAGACTGAGATAGACAGAGGGAGACAGTGAGAGATTAACAGAGAGACTGAGAGATAGACAGAGGGAGCCAGTAAGAGAGACAGAGGGAGCCAGTAAGAGAGACAGAGGGAGCCAGTAAGAGAGAGACAGAGGGAGCCAGTAAGAGAGAGACAGAGGGAGCCAGTAAGAGAGAGACAGAGGGAGCCAGTAAGAGAGAGACAGAGGGAGTCAGTAAGAGAGAGACAGAGGGAGTCAGTAAGAGAGAGACAGAGGGAGCGAGTAAGAGAGAGACAGAGGGAGTCAGTAAGAGAGAGACAGAGGGAGTCAGTAAGAGAGAGACAGAGGGAGCCAGTAAGAGAGAGACAGAGGGAGCCAGTAAGAGAGAGACAGAGGGAGTCAGTAAGAGAGAGACAGAGGGAGCCAGTAAGAGAGAGACAGAGGGAGCCAGTAAGAGAGAGACAGAGGGAGCTGGTGAGAGAGACAGAGGGAGACAGTAAGAGAGAGACAGAGGGAGCTGGTGAGAGAGAGACAGAGGGAGACAGTAAGAGAGAGACAGAGGGAGCTGGTGAGAGAGAGACAGAGGGAGACAGTAAGAGAGAGACGGAGACCCAGGAAGGCAGAGAGATTGAGTAGAGAGAGTCCTAACCAGGTCAGAGTCCAGGTGGAAGGCGGTGGACAGGTGTCCAGCATTGTACTGCTCAGCCGGTCGACAGTCCACCACGAAGAAGCGCACGCCATCCTACAGCAAACCACCAGCACACCACCGTTAGTCCAGGAGACTGAACTCTAGCTTCACTGTCCTTGCAGGGTTAGACAGCTACTGCACAGACCACTAAAGATACTAAAGATGTACCCGTTATACTATACCAGTTACTGTTAAATACGTTTTCGGTCATCATTCTTTCACATATGGTTGGTAGTTTTAATGCTCATTAAAAAAATATATATAAGAATGTCTCATCTCTTTCATTGTTTACTGTATTGTAATTCTGCTGCAAGAACCACATTTGCCATCTGTGACTTGGACGAAAGACTTATGTTATCTCCAAAGTGTCTCATCCGATTTCATGAGCAGGTGTGTGATCAAATCTACCTGCTGGTGCTGGTTGGCCTGCAGGATCTCCGGGACCGAGACGGGGAGGCAGAGGGCCTGACTCAGGTCCAGGTCCTCCTCCTTGAGGGCCACTAGACTGCTGCCAAACAGGTTCTGGTTCTCCTAGCGGGACCACAGACCACCACCAAGTCAAACACGCTTCACCTTATAGAGAAATGTCGTACAATCTGAAGATAAAGTAAGCTATGATGAATAATCGAAATAAAATAACAAAAAAGATTCTAAATACCCAAACATTACTTATTTTGTTTTTTAAATGTTTCCAAAAAGAGCTTTCTACGATTATAGTTGCTGTATTCAAATGACCCTTAAACTACTGGAACGGGTGGTTTACTAAAAGCAATGGAGCAGATCTGTACTCCAGAACCTGGTTAATATAATTTATGGGGACATTTCCAGTTACATTAATGACTATTTGAACGGGCAACGGGCATGGGGACGGGCA
This sequence comes from Muraenolepis orangiensis, assembly GCA_027704905.1. Classification (NCBI taxonomy): domain Eukaryota; kingdom Metazoa; phylum Chordata; class Actinopteri; order Gadiformes; family Muraenolepididae; genus Muraenolepis; species Muraenolepis orangiensis. The sequence continues at coordinate 912,513 of CM051004.1, forward strand.
TGGGCACGGGCATGGGCATGGGGACGGGCATGGGCACGGGCATGGGGACGGGCGTGGGCACGGGCATGGGGACGGGCATGGGGACGGGCATGGGGACGGGCATGGGGACGGGCATGGGGACGGGCATGGGGACGGGGACGGGCATGGGGACGGGCATGGGGAAACGGTGGTTACAGGGAAACCAAACTTGTTTTCAGCTAAACATTGACGTGGCCTTCAGTGTTATTGGATCCTGGGCCAAACTTTGGACTAAAATACACCACGTATTAAAAAGTAGGATGTGATCATTTGTGGACTAAAATCCTCGTCCTCCAGGGGTTAAACACACTCAGGAGTTTGGGTGACCCCCCCCCCGCCCCCAATCAGATTGAACAGTGTTGACAGTGGGCTAGATGAGCTCAAACAGGTGGTTCTCCATTAAGCGCCTCTGTAGGTTCCCAGTTCTAAGGGCTGGCATACCTTCCGGAGGGAAAGAGGGGTCTTGCTGTAGTAATATTGGGCCAGAGACATGAGGTCCTCAATGTCCTCTGTCTCCAGGAGAGCCGGAGAGTCCTCCAGCATTTCTAAGAGAGATAGAGACATGCAGACACACACAGACATGAACTCCTGTCTCTCTGAGAGCAGCTGCCCAGGGACCTAGTCATTCAAGTGTTAAAGATAGGGTCATGAAGAAAGACCTTCTCTTGTACACGGTGAGGAACACAGAGAAGGAACATCTACTCACTGATCATTTGTTCTCGGCTGGTTGCTTCTTGTGAGAGGATGGATTCTCTGTGGACCGACAGACAGACATATACATGAACATTGTTGATTAACATCAGGCATTTTCTGTTGTATTTCGTTTAAGTATTGGATTGTGCATAACTTTTCTCTATTTGTATCAATATCATACCTTAGATTTCTACATACATTCTCTACACCTTAGGGTTAGAGTGGTTAAGTCTGGTTAGGATCACACTCACTTGGCGTTGACGAGGATGACGAGCATCAGGAAGAAGATGACGAAGGGGTCACCCTGCTGGAGGTAGTTGTCCCACAAGGCCTGGGTTACCGGAGCAAGGCAGTGGCTGGCAAACAGACTGCCCAGCTGAGAACAACACACAGTGTTTAATATCAGCATTCAGTACAAACAGACTGCCCAGCTGAGAACAACACAGTGTTTAATATCAGCATTCAGTACAAACAGACTGCCCAGCTGAGAGCCACACCCCCCCCCCCCCCCCCCCCCAGAGGAGAGGAGTGGGGTGGACTCAGCCCAGAGGAGAGGAGAGGGGTGGACCCAGAGGAGAGGAGAGGGGTGGACCCAGAGGAGAGGAGTGAGGTGGACCCAGAGGAGAGGAGTGGGGTGGGGTGGACCCAGCCCAGAGGAGAGGAGAGGAGTGAGGTGGACCCAGCCCAGAGGAGAGGAGTGAGGTGGACCCAGCACAGAGGAGAGGAGTGAGGTAGACCCAGAGGAGAGGAGTGAGGTGGACATACTGACCCAGTTGATAGCGTAGGAGTCAGGGGTGATCTTCTTAGTGTCCAGGAAGGAGCAGAGCTCTGGCTCGTGGTACTGCAGCAGCAGGCTGCACAGGTGGAAGGGACGGCCCTTCTGTACACAGTCCCTGGAGGAGAGAAGAGAGAGAGATGGGTGAAAACATAGAACACACACACCACAAAACACAAACACACAAAAATCACAGAGAAGGAGACAGCAGTGGAACTGGTTTATGATCTCCAGTGTGTGTTCAATATAAACATGTTTACCAAGGGCTTAAAGAGTTATGTCTTTAATGCATAATACATATTCTTGACAGATGGTCAGACAACACACAGGCAGACAGACATACAGAGAGAGAAGTACAGAAAGACAAGGAGAAAGACAGACAGACAACATGTTGGGGCAAACCTCAGACAAAGAGATGGTCAGAAGCGACAGACGGGTCTCACCTGGGGATGTATTTGTTCATAATGGCGTAGAAGCAGTTGTAGAGGTCACAGCGGGGAAGCTGCAGGCCCAGCAGGGGCTTGAGGAGGTGGGGCCAGCTCAGCTCTGGAGTGAAGCTAATGTTCCTGGACTTGCAGTAGAAGGTAATCACCGCCTCCACGTCAGACGCCAGCCCCGCCCGGTCCTGCTCCGCCACGCCCAGCTGGTCTACACACAGTGAATGGGGCTCTGGTTAACACACACACACACTTCACCCATACTATTGACTAGGTTTTCTATTCCTATTCCATTCATTCTTGAATTGAGGCAACGGGCCAAACCTACCTATCAGCTGCTGGCTACGGTTGTGAATGACCGTCTGCTCAGGCAGGTCCAGGACCCCGTCCCAGGGAGAGAGGCTGTTGCCCTTCCCCGCCACGTTCAGAGCGATCTGGCGACACAGAGGAGAGACTCCTGGTTACAGTCAGAGATGCACAACAGTGTCAGGGTATTTAGAGACACAAATGAAAAGGCACTGGGACACCCAGTTCTGTGTTGCTTTTCATGTGCTGTTTGAGATGCAAAGTAAGCACCTGCAGAGACTTATTCTAACTGAGGTTTCCCATGTCAGAGACACACACACACACACACACACACACACACACACACACACACACACACACACACACACACACACACACACACACACACACACACACACACACACACACACACACACACACACACACACACACACACACACACACACACACACACACACACACACACACACACACACACACACACACACACACACACACACACACGACAGATAAACAGGTGTGTTCATGAAATCAGCAAAGATAATAACCTTGGCCAATCAAAAGGCAGGACTGAGAGTTAGACATTGGCACGGTGAAACATTACACTGGTCATTATTATTGATTAGAAACGTGATGGTCATTGACAATGTTGACGAGTGCTTTTATCCAAAGCGCTTTACAAGTCATGCCTCACATTCACCCATTCAACCACCGACGGAGGAGTCAGCCATCAAGGAGACAGCCAGCAGGTCAGGAGCAGTTAGGGTTAGGGGGTCTTGCTCAAGGACACCTCCACAGTTTGCTAGGAGGAGACGAGGTAGCATCGTAGGTGTGTGGTTAAATTAGTAACCCAACAAATGGTATATGTTTCATTTTGAATAGATTATAAATTATTATGAGATTAGCACCGTGGTGAGTAGACAATCTATGTCAGTTTAAATAAATAACCACAGAGGAGTGGGTGTGTCTGAAATGTAAAGACATCCCTTCTACGTTCCTTTAGTTTTGTCAAAGCTTTAACAAAGGCTGACATGTTTCACTTCTCCAAACCAGACAGTGGACTCGCACCACACAATGTAGTGTTACACGATTCTCACACGATTCTCAAACACTTGTGTCAACTACATGGGATAGTTTTGAGGGTGTTAAAGCAGGGTAACAATTTAAAACATTAAACATAAATATTATAATAAAAAAGTAAAAATAATTCATGACTTAATTCCCAAGCTCACATAAATTGGATGAGGCTTAGTATACTTAAAGCATTCAACTTATTTTTTATTTAACTTTATTCAGTTAATTTCTCTAGAACAGACAGAACTGTTGTGATTGTGAGAGGCAGACAATACATTCTCAACAGAACACGTCCACGCCTACTCTAAAATGAATCATTAGGCAGTTCCCCTATTGTCCTTAATAACTAAATGACATCTCACATGTTATCTCACACCCTAATATCTCTCAAAATGCTGCTTCACATCTCAGAGTCTTATGTGCTTCAGCAAGCAGCTCATCTCTATAGGATAACCAAATCATTTTATTACATTATTATCATTTAGCGGACTATTTTGTCCAAAGCAACTTAAAATAAGTGCATTTAACAAAGGTAGGCAGGAGAACTACTAGTCAGCAGAAGTGCTTTTCCTTTCTAACAAGCCTCCAAGAGCGGAACCAGTGCTCAAGTAAAAGTACAATAAGTTGGCCAACAATAGAACTAACAAGCAAACAATGAAGCAACCAACAGAGCTAACCTCCTCCATATCGCCATGTCACTGGCACCCTTCTAACCTTTAACCTCCACGGTCCAGTGACCTCTCACCTTCCACATCTTGGCCCGTTGTTGAGGAGGGATCTCCTCCTCCTCCTCCTGGGTCAGGCTCTTCTCCATCTCTATGTCTGATCCAGAGTCCAAGGCCTCAGCCAGATCCTGGTCCCTGAAAACATAAATAAATCAATTAAATCAACCCTCAAATCAGGGTTATCCCACTGGGACCAGACATTTAAGACATGAAGCAGGACCAACCAGACCAGTGTTAGTAACCGGTTTAGTACTCAAACACAACACAAATAACTCCAGATAATAAGAAATAATTTCTTACATTAAGAAATGTTACATTAACTAATTATAAATGCAAACACATAAATACATAACTTACACACAACGAACGAAATTGTCCAGAAATGTCACTCCTCCTGTCACTATCCAACATGTACAAGTCGCTATAGTATCCCCACGTTTAGGATAGGATCTAAAGGTGGAAAGCCTTACAGGTGGTACTTTGTGTAGTAAAATGATTGTATTATTCATGATAATAATAATGTTATATAATGAAATAAACTATGTGTGTAGCACTTTTAAAACCAAACAGATTTTAGTAGGATAGTGCGTGTAGTATATTATTTTCCACATCGATGTAAAGAGAACCCTAAGGGACCCTAAGGAACCCTAACCAACAGGTGGTACTAGACCCGTTCACTGTGGGGGTAGACGGTCAACACATCGCCATTAACCACCTCTATCCGAGGCCGACCGAACACCCAGCCCAGTGAGAGGCAGGGACTAAAGGCCAATGAGAGGCAGGGACTAAAGGCCAGTGAGAGGCAGGGACTAAAGGCCAGCCTCGGCCCGTCACACAGCACCAGGCTGATGGGCTGTGGGGAAAAGATGGAGAGAAATGATCCAAGATGTGTGAGCTTATGTGGCTAGCTAGCGTTATCAACAAACACACAGCACGTAGACACAGTCGCGTTTAGGACGAGGAACAACAAACCCGAGTGCGACCAGACGACACACACACCGTCATCATTCGTCAAGTTTTATTTGTGTGACCGCCCTGTTAAAAAGCGCCGTCGACTCACCAACTGGCGAGCAGAACTTCCTCAACGGCGTCCGCCATCGTTGTGTTGTATTGACGACGCGCCACGTCACGCGACACCTGACGTCGCGCGCCCGGATGAGACGTAACGTGCGTCACGTGACAGGGAGGGGGCCTTAAGGGGTTTCATCTTCTCTGGGTGTCGAGTGAGTGAAGGTGATGCTCGTTATCAGTGCCATTGTTTGAAGTGCAATATATTAATTGAAGGTATCCAAGTTGTGTTAATTGGGTGAAAGATGAAGGGTGATGGTATCAGTTATTAAATTCTTCGATGCACTTAAAATATATTTTTGGCTGTTGACCAACTAATGACCGCGATAAGGGGTTTGATAAATTAAAATAAACCCGTTTTCAAATCAGGCAAACACCATTTACTTATTTATATTTAACTCAAATTAAATAATCCATGCTTGTTCTGGTACTACAGCCTTCCAGGGATAAACAGAATAAATAAACTGCTTCAGGTTTTTTTTCTTCCAGGAATTATAACTTTATTAGTATTCATACGTTATTTTGCTTTGGTCGTGAATACATCTCAAAAGAATAAGTGTTTTCTCAGAACATAAGGGAAAATTGCACATAAAAATGCACATAATTGTCAAGTCTTAGATCCATGTTAAAGGTTACTCTCCGGTTCCTGTTACAACTCCACATTATTCTATCAACTGACAGCAGCCAAAAGTAAGTTCACAATGGAATGTACGATTTTAACTGTTTTGAGGCGAAATATATATAAAGAAATATCGTCTCCAATTAGTGCTGGACAGAGTACTGTATAACTATGGACCAAAACACTGATCGTTTACTGAACAAGTCGGAACAAAACGTCCCAACATTTTTTATTGTAACTAACCGTTTCTTCTAATGAAGGTCATTCGTTTCACAGGAGCGTTTTAAACAGGTCTGAATTTAGACTACCAACAACAAACATTAGGATGTCAAAATTAACTTGGAATATAATTCCTTTAGAAGTGATAGGTGCATGTATAGATAAAGATATATGCCCACACACACACATTAGATATACATCTTTACTATCTTTACCGGTCAGTCTGAAGAATAATCCGAAATAATTAAATAACAACGTGAACTTGGCTGGGAAATACTTTGGGATTGAAAAAAAGAAAAAGGAAAAAAAAGCTAAACAAAAACAAACCGCCTAATGGAGTCAGTTTGACGGGACGGAGCGCTGAGCCCCAGTACCTGGGCCCCAGTACCTGGGCCCCAGTACCTGGGCCCCAGTACCTGGGCCCCAGTACCTGGGCCCCAGTACCTGGGCCCTAGTCCAGACTCATCGGGTTTAGGTTTCAAACATCAGGGCAAGCATCCACCTCACATGCTGTACAATGAATAAAACACAGAACTAGGCAGTCCCACACAACAAAAGACCCAACCCTACCACAACAAAAAACACTTAAGGAGCCCTGGTCCTTTGGACAGGACAGGTCCTTTGGATAGAGATAATCAGAGTGACAGGATAGAGATAATCAGAGTGACAGGATAGAGATAAGAGTGACAGGATAGATATAATCAGAATGACAGGATAGAGATAATCAGAGTGACAGGATAGAGATAATCAGAATGACAGGATAGAGATAATCAGAGTGACAGGATAGAGATAATCAGAGTGACAGGATAGAGATAATCAGAATGACAGGATAGAGACAATCAGAGTGACAGGATAAGATCATCTGAATGTCGGGAGAGACATAATCTTAATGTCGGGAAAGCGATGTGAAGACAAAATGGAGACCACAATGTCAGGACAGATCTAAACAGAATGACAATATAAATGAGGGGATAGAGATAATCTGAATGTCAGGATAAAGATAATGTAAATGACAGAATAAAGATAATCTGAATGACTAGATGTAAGTGCCATCAGGGTTGTGTTCCAAGTCTAATCGAAGTCCCAGCTGAAGGCCGGTTAGGTGGAGACCACCTCTAAACAACAGGTGGGTGGTTAGGAACCAACAGCAACCAAAAACCTCTCTCTGATTGGATGTAAACACAAGCGGTTCCCAACCCGGAACAGATTACGTCATCAACACACTAAAGCGTCATCGGTCGCATTTTAATTCTTGAACAAAACCAGGCTTGGCTTGGGGAGGATAGTGATGGGCGGCGGGGGCATGGGTAACCACGGTTACAGCGTGGGAGGCTTGAGGCCGTACTTCCTGGCCACCTCTGTCTGGGCGTAAGCGGCGTCACACAGGGAGTACAGGTGGGCCATCTCCATCTCCGACTTGGCCAGGTTGATGGCCTTGTTGAACATGTCTATGGCCTTGTCCAGGTTACCCCTGGGGAGGAGGAAGACCGTGAATATAAGTTAGTTCAACATGACTCAAATTGTCAGTCAGTGTGTTCATTCTAGGCATCATAAGCCATATAGTTTGAGAAGCCTTCACTGCCTATATATGGGATATATGGGATATAGGGGATATACGAGATATACGAGATATAGGGGATATAGGGGATATATGGGATATATCGGGTATGGAATCAGGCTCTCAGAAGAAGGCAACATGTTGGAAGAGGCTTTTAACGCAAGCAGGAAGTAGAGGAGCGCCTTGAGCCGCCTGCTGACCTCTGGACCTCGATGGTGCCCATGGTCTCGTAGGCAAAGTCACACTTGTTGTCGATCTCGATGGCCTTGCTGATGAGCTCCAGGCCCAGGTCCACGTCCTGCTTCCACTGGAGCTGCAGCAGCCTGAGGGGAATAAAACAGCAGTGGTTTAGTGACCTGTCATAATGGAAGTTATCCGTTTTTACAACCTGAAGAGGAGCAGATTTAGTTTGGTTGTACATAATGTGTCATTTTCTGAAGTAAAAACCAAAAAAGGTTTTCTTGCTTTGCAGACAACACAATTATGCATGTGTATTTAGTGGTGTAGTAACTAAAAGTGATGAACAGAGGGCTCCCTCACCCCTTGTGTACGTATGTGGTGGCATTGTCCTGCTCCAGCTCAATGCACTTGTCATACATCTCATCTGCCTTACCGAACTGCTGCTGGTCAGTCAGGGCCTACAGAGAAGAAGACACTTAACATGTAAAGTAGTTTCCTAGTAGAGTTATATATACACAAAAGTATATTAATAAACAAGCATATTAGTCATCTCACAAGCTAATTTAACAACTAGGCTGAGAGAGAGGGATGGATCTAGAGAGAAATGGAACGAGAGAGAGAGAGAGATGGATCGAGTTTCCTAGTAGTTATATATACACACACACACAAGTATACAGTTGCAAGAAAAAGTATGTGAACCCTTTGAAATTACCTGGATTTCTGCATAAATTAGTCATAAAATGTGTTCTGACCTTCATCTAAGTCACAACAATAGACAAACACAGTCCTAAACTAATACTAATAGTGTGGTAAACTAATACCACACAAACAATTATATGTTTTCATGTTTTTATTGAACACCATGTAAACATTCACAGTGCAGGGTGGGACCAGTATGTGAACCCTTGGATTTAATAACTGGTTGACCCTCCTTTGGCAGCAATAACCTCAACCAAACGTTTCCTGTAGTTGCAGATCAGACCAAACGGCCAGGATGAATTGTGGACCATTCCTCTTTACAAAACTGTTTCAGTTCAGCAACATTCGTGGGATGTCTGGTGTGAATTGCTCTCTTGAGGTCATGCCACAGCATCTCAATCTGGTTGAGGTCAGGACTCTGACTGGGCCACTCCAGAAGGCGTATTTTCCTCTGTTGAAGCCATGCTGTTGATTTACTTCTGTGCTTTGGGTCACTGTCCTGTTGCAGGATCACCCATCTTCTGTTGAGCGTCAATTAGTGGACAGATGGCCTTAAGTTCTCCTGCATTATGTCTTGGTAAACTTGGGAATTAATTTTCCCGTCGATGATAGCAATCTGTCCAGGCCTTGAGGCAGCAAAGCAGCCCCAAACCACGATGCCCCCTCCACCGTACTTCACAGTTGGGATGAGGTTTTGATGTTGGTGTGCTGTGCCTCTCCACACATAGTGTTGTGTGTTCCTTCCAAACAACTCCACTTTGGTTTCATTTGCCCACAGAATATTTAGCCAGTAGTGCTATGGAACATCCAGGTGCTCTTTTGCAAACTTCAAACGTGCAGAAATGTTCTTTTTGGACAGCAGTGGCTTCCTCCGTGGTGTCTCCATGAACTCCATTCTTGTTTAGTGTTTTACGTGTTGTAGATTCGTCAACAGAGATGTTAGCATGTGCCAGAGATTTTTGTAAGTCTTTAGCTGTCTTACCGTGGACTGATGAACATCAAGGCTTTTAGAGATACATTTGTAACCCTTTCCAGCTTTATACATGTCAACAATTCTTAATCTTAGGTCTTCTAAGAGCTCTTTTGTGCGAGGCATGGTTGACATCAGGCTATGCTTCTTGAGAAGAGCAAAGTCAAAACTGGTGTGTGTTTTTTATAGGGCAGGGCCGCTTTAACCAACACCTCCAATCTGGTCTCATTGATTGGACTCCAGGCTGACTCCTGACTCCAATTAGCTCTTGGAGAAGTCATTAGCATAGGGGTTCACATACCTTTTCCACCCTGCAATGTGAATGTTTACATGGTGTGTTCAATAAAAACATGAAGATCAGAACACATTTTATGACCAATTTATGTAGAAATCCAGGTAATTCCAAAGGGTTCACATACTTTTTGTTACAACTGTATATTAATAAACAAGCATATTAGTCATCTCAAGCTAATTTAACAACTAGGCTGCAGTTCCCAGAGAGAGAGAGAGCCTTCAGACCCTCTAGCTGGCGATATTACCTGAGCGTAGAGGGCGTATCCCTCCGCACACCTGGGGAAGCGGTGGACCACGTCCTCAAAGGCGTCCATGGCCGTCTGCACCTGGGAGCCGTTGTTTCCTGTGTACGCCTGCCGGTACTGAGAGAACGACACACACACACACACACACACACACACACACACACACACACACACACACACACACACACACACACACACACACACACACACACACACACACACACACACACACACACACACACACACACACACACACACACACACACACACACACACACACACACACACACACACACACACACACACACACACACACACACACACACACACACACACACACTAGTTGGTTGATTGCCCTCTAGTGTGCATTTGGTGTAATGACATGTTGGGTTGTCATACATTTAAAAACGGTTTGCTACATTCTTGGCTGGCGTGTGCACAAAGGATTTGGAAAAGCCACAAACCAGCATGTGGAGCCTGAGCTGTTGGCACTGGGGATCAACCCCAGTGCCTTACGGCCGGGAGCCCTAACCACTACACAAGCCTGGCCTGACACAGCAGACAATGCCATTGGACATATTGGTGAGAGGGATATCAAATGTGTCTTTTAAAAAGGCAGACAAAAAGCAACCTATCAGAACAAGAGGTTTTGGTAGGTGGACATACGAGAGCGAAGCACTTCTGGGCCTGGGCCAGAGCAGAGTCCGGTCGCAGGAGGATGCACTCGTCGAAGTCTCCCACCGCCTCCTCCACCTGGTCCAGCAGGATCTTCAGCTAACGGGAGGAAGAACACCACCATTCACCATCTCCCAAATCAATACCTCCACAACCATTGAATCATAGCTAATTTAACACAAGTATACTAAACTGTACCCATCTCCTTCTAAGACTTGATTCAAACCACATAAAAAGTCAACAAAACATATTTCCAGTTTCTTAAGAATCATTAATTATAACAATAATAATAATAAAACTAGAAGGCCCTCAGATCTGCACCAAAATCGAATCAACTGTTCCCTGACTTATTAGCAATTTAACCACCAAGTTTTGTCCAATTGGGTACATCACTTTTTGGAGTGGTCTCGCTAACAGACAGACAAACAGACTAGAGGGAAACAACATAACCTCCTCACGTCTTCCATGACTGAGGTCAAAAGTTACTGAATCAATTAATAAATAAATAAATCCTCGATCAACCAAGTAAAAATAAAAACAAACGTCATAATATTTACAATATTGCTCGTCGGCAAGTTTCCTGGACAAAAAGGAGTTAGAAGTTGCTCCACAAGGAGGATAAACGGGACAGCCCACCGACCAATCAGAGCCCAGCCCTCACCTGCCCCCGGTGGTGGTAGACGTCCGGGTTGCGGGGGTCGATGTCGGCGGCCATGTTGAAGTCCTGTGTGGAGAGCATGGGCTGCTGCTGCTGCATGTACATGCTGCCCCGCTTGATCAGCGCGTTGGCCCGCAGCTAGGAGAACCACACTCTGATCAGAACCTAAGCCTAAAGGACCGGCCCATAGCAGGAGAACCACACTCTGATCAGAACCTAAGCCTAAAGGACCGGCCCATAGCAGGAGAACCACACTGATCAGAACCTAAGCCTAAAGGACCGGCCCATAGCAGGAGAACCACACACTGATCAGAACTTAAGCCTAAAGGACCGGCCCATAGCAGGAGAACCACACTCTGATCAGAACCTAAGCCTAAAGGACCGGCCCATAGCAGGAGAACCACACTCTGATCAGAACCTAAGCCTAAAGGACCGGCCCATAGCAGGAGAACCACACACTGATCAGAACTTAAGCCTAAAGGACCGGCCCATAGCAGGAGAACCACACTCTGATCAGAACCTAAGCCTAAAGGACCGGCCCATAGCAGGAGAACCACACTCTGATCAGAACTTAAGCCTAAAGGACCGGCCCATAGCAGGAGAACCACACACTGATCAGAACTTAAGCCTAAAGGACCGGCCCATAGCAGGAGAACCACACTCTGATCAGAACCTAAGCCTAAAGGACCGGCCCATAGCAGGAGAACCACACTCTGATCAGAACTTAAGCCTAAAGGACCGGCCCATAGCAGGAGAACCACACACTGATCAGAACCTAAGCCTAAAGGACCGGCCCATAGCAGGAGAACCACACTCTGATCAGAACCTAAGCCTAAAGGACCGGCCCATAGCAGGAGAACCACACTCTGATCAGAACCTAAGCCTAAAGGACCGGCCCATAGCAGGAGAACCACACTCTGATCAGAACTTAAGCCTAAAGGACCGGCCCATAGCAGGAGAACCACACACTGATCAGAACCTAAGCCTAAAGGACCGGCCCATAGCAGGAGAACCACACTCTGATCAGAACCTAAGCCTAAAGGACCGGCCCATAGCAGGAGAACCACACACTGATCAGAACTTAAGCCTAAAGGACCGGCCCATAGCAGGAGAACCACACACTGATCAGAACCTAAGCCTAAAGGACCGGCCCATAGCAGGAGAACCACACACTGATCAGAACCTAAGCCTAAAGGACCGGCCCATAGCAGGAGAACCACACTGATCAGAACTTAAGCCTAAAGGACCGGCCCATAGCAGGAGAACCACACTCTGATCAGAACTTAAGCCTAAAGGACCGGCCCATAGCAGGAGAACCACACACTGATCAGAACCTAAGCCTAAAGGACCGGCCCATAGCAGGAGAACCACACTCTGATCAGAACTTAAGCCTAAAGGACCGGCCCATAGCAGGAGAACCACACACTGATCAGAACCTAAGCCTAAAGGACCGGCCCATAGCAGGAGAACCACACACTGATCAGAACCTAAGCCTAAAGGACCGGCCCATAGCAGGAGAACCACACTCTGATCAGAACTTAAGCCTAAAGGACCGGCCCATAGCAGGAGAACCACACTGATCAGAACTTAAGCCTAAAGGACCGGCCCATAGCAGGAGAACCACACTCTGATCAGAACTTAAGCCTAAAGGACCGGCCCATAGCAGGAGAACCACACTCTGATCAGAACTTAAGCCTAAAGGACCGGCCCATAGCAGGAGAACCACACTCTGATCAGAACCTAAGCCTAAAGGACCGGCCCATAGGCCTAGGAGGGTTGGACTTAGACTTAAACATGTTATTACGTAAAAATAAACAGTATTTACATATCCTATGTATCAAAGGGGGGGGTGGCAGTAGCTGTTTGTTGGGAGTTGGAAGGTTGCCTGTTCAAGTCCCTGAAGCACCTGGGCACTGCTGAGGGGCCCTTGAGCAAGGCACCAGACCCCTCCCCTGTATATACAATGGCTGCCCACTGCTCCTCATACTAGGATGGGTTCAATTAAGAGAAACTAATTTCACCGAGTATGTATATGTCCAAATTTAGATTTAGATTTTTTAGATTTAGATTCAGCAAATTCTCCATTTATTCCCATGGTTCCCTGTTGGTGTACTTACTGGGTTAGATCTAAGGAGCCAAATGATTGTACTGACCTGAGCACTGGTTCCGCTTGTTAGGAAGGAAATACCCTTATGACTTCTGGTGACTAGTAGTTCTCGTGTTAAATGACCTTATTGTAAGTCACTTGGGACAAATGTGTCTGCTAAATGACTGGTGTAATGTTATATATACACACATCTTATAAAGAGCGGAGGTTCCTTAGGAAAAATATCTGATTCCGAACCCCTCTGGGTCCTTCAAAACATGGCCCTCCAGGATGTGAGCCATGAGTCCTCCATATCCCCTGGACCTCCAATGATCCCCTGGACCTCCAATGATCCCCTGGACCTCTATTCGGCTAAAACCCCACCACCCGACGCCAGCCCTTACCTTGACGCTGGCGTCCTGCATGTTGATGACGCGGTCGAGGTCGGGCTGGGCGGCGTTGGCGTTGCCGATCAGCAGGTAGAAGGTGGCTCGCAGGAGCAGCGCCTCGGTGGTGTAGCGCCCGGCCGAGTCCACCTCCTTGGTGCACTCGCTCACTATCTTGTCGTAGTTCTCCTCCTCCATGTACTGCTTGGCCTTCAGGTAGCCGGAGCTGAGGGCGCAGAGATCAAAGACGGACTGTTACAATAATCTGTATAAAAGTATGGGTGAGGGGTGAAGAGTTCCAAGTTATAAAGCGGCTACCCATCTAGCCATCAGGCGTATATATTACCGCCGAGTCATTTAACAGAGGCCCCTATCAAAAGAGACTTAATTCAGCTGAAGTGAATTGAGTTGCATGTCCTTATTTGGCAGGTAGGGGTTAGGGCAGCTTGCTCAAGGATTCTTACAGCGGTGGAGAGCTAAGCCAACTGTGACGCTAGAAGTGTCCCAGTTGGCTTAAAGTCTAAAGCCAGTATTTCTAGTGTTTCTGAGCTTCATCTGAGCAAGCATTTTGGTAAAGTTTATAAATGGAACAGTGTGCCGCAATGCATCCATTTAATACTCTGAGAACTGACTTTAGAGACTAAACAGAAAAAAGAGGAAACCATAGTGGACGAGTCCTCCAGCTGGCAAGCTCACGCAGTGAAACTAAGCAATTAGGTCAGCTTAGTGAAGTAATCAAATAGATATCCTTCAGTAGCATCAACAATACCCCGCAGGAGGGATATGATTCGTTACATCAGAGGACGTCTATTCAGTTATAAATATTAATAGGTGCAGCGCCGACAGCTTTGTACTGAGCTACTACTTAACGATTCCCCGGACCAAATTCATTCATATTTTGGCTCAACTATACTATAAAATAGAAGAACCGCCATTTACAATACTGGATTGTGAATCATAGTATTGCAACTAAATACTCAGACAAACTAAACATTACTGCCATTGCACAACAATAGTCCACAGCCACAACCTAGTACGTTGGTCACAGTGATGCCGACCATCTTTAGAAACGACACAGAAAGGAAAGACCTCTCCCTGACCTTGCAGTGACCTCTGCGGCCTCGCCCTCCTTGTCCTTGTCCTCATCCTTCTTCTCTCCCTCCTGCAGCGGCTGAGAGATGATGTCATCTGTGAAGGAGCTGAAGTACGACTTGATGAACTGCGGCGACGGCATCAGTGGCTCACGGTTCTGCGGGAAAACGCCACGACCATGTGGTTAAGTCAGCAACAACGCTCTCGCAGTGATCATCTTATGTCACTCTTAGTGATTGGCTATCATCTCCATTTGATTGGCCTACGTCCCTCTCTCCAGCTCTTCGATTGGCTCGTGTTGCTCCATACCTAGTCTCATTAATCAAAACGTTTCAATTAGCATCTAAAGTCTGATGGCAAATCTATAAATGGGGCATTCACTTTGGTTCACTCCAAATTAACCAATCATGTTCCTGGGGGCGATGACTTAACAGATAACAACCTGACTCCTAACTAATGCGATATGGCTGACCATCGATTGGAAGGGCCTAAAACCAAAAAATAGATATCTGTATGTATGTACAGTATGTATATATATGTGTGTGTGTGTCAACAAGGTTATACGTCTGTGGATTATGTGGATTACATGGGTTCAATCTTTCCAAAAGAGAAGAGAAAGAAATTACTGCTAGGCCAAAACTGTGAGGTGAAACCAGACTACACTTGATGCCAAGTGTGCACCGATTGCAAGACTCTTCTACAGTGCTGATGGTACTGAGATCTAATTACAAATACGCCATCCAAAGCTTTCAGGAGATCTCAACACAACCGCACAGCTCCTTCAGCCATCTCGCAGTCAGTTTCTTTATCTCAGGCTTCTGAAGCCTCTTCTCTTGACTGATCACTAAACGACAGCATCGTCTAGTGTAAAAATACATTTGTTCAAATCCTCTTTAGGAACCTCCCTCTTGCCACTCTGGAAAGGGCTGGAGCATCCTCACACTACTGGACAGAGTCCTCTACCTTGTATTTGTCCTTGGCCTTCTCCTTGCCCAGGGACTTAAGCACCTTGTCAGCCAGCAGCATGCTCTGTTGGTTCTGGAAGGACTCCAGGATGCACACGGCAGTCACATCTACACACACACACACACACACACACACACACACACCTGTCAGTTCCTTCTCAAACTGTGGATCGGGGGCCATCGGTGAACCACAGCGGGGACGGAGTGGTTCATGGTATGGCCACAATAAACTTTTATTTACACTTTATCCATCTAATTTGGTCGATTGAATTGGATCTATGTCTAACATATGCCTTAGTGACCACAGTGATTTGGTTAGAAAGATGACAATAAAAGGTGATATATTGTACATTAAAAGGGCGATGATTGGGTAGGAGTTCCTAGTGGGCGTGTCCATCCAGATGAGGGACAGATCAGCCTGGAGACTCACCTTCCAGACACTCCTTCTTGCGGTCCAGTCTCTCCAGGGCCTTGGCGCGTCTGAACAGAGCCTTGATGTAGCGAGGGTTCTTATCCACCGCCTGACAGCAGTCATGAACCACCTCTGTCCACTTCATCTAAAGTCATATCAACATACACACGTTTCAGCTGAAATCATACAAACATAAACAAGTTTAATCTGAAATCATACACACATTTAATCTGAAATCATACAAGCACATTTAATCTGAAATCATACAAGCACATTTAATCTGAAATCATACATTTTAAGCTAAAATCAAACATGTTTAAACTGAATATCCTATATAGAGGTTTTATGAAATCATACACATTTCATCTGAAAACACTTTTTTTTAGAGTTCTTACAGAGTTACTAAGTAGTAACTAGACCTTAGCTTCAGCCAAAATTGATCCTAGCCATCTGAAGACTATCGGCTTGTTTATGACCGAGTCCCAGAATCAGCTGTGCCTTGTGTGGGTTAATTATCCACAGAGTGAGTGGGAATAACATAAATAGTTACAATTAGCCATTAGCTGCTTCTGAACCCATTAAGCATGGGATTATTAGGAAAATCAAATCATCTTTCCTTTTCAGGGCTTCTAATATTACCATTTTCTGATTGTTAACTTGTCACACACAGCTTATGTTGGTAGTTTTGAGGAACACACACAGCTTATGTTGGTAGTTTTGAGGAACACAGCTTTTGTTGGTAGTTTTGAGGAACACACAGCTTATGTTGGTAGTTTTGAGGAACACAGCTTATGTTGGTAGTTTTGAGGAACACAGCTTTTGTTGGTAGTTTTGAGGAACACACAGCTTATGTTGGTAGTTTTGAGGAACACAGCTTTTGTTGGTAGTTTTGAGGAACACACACAGCTTTTGTTGGTAGTTTTGAGGAACACACAGCTTTTGTTGGTAGTTTTGAGGAACACACAGCTTTTGTTGGTAGTTTTGAGGAACACACAGCTTATGTTGGTAGTTTTGAGGAACACACAGCTTTTGTTGGTAGTTTTGAGGAACACACAGCTTATGTTGGTAGTTTTGAGGAACACAGCTTTTGTTGGTAGTTTTGAGGAACACACAGCTTATGTTGGTAGTTTTGAGGAACACACACAGCTTATGTTGGTAGTTTTGAGGAACACACAGCTTATGTTGGTAGTTTTGAGGAACACACAGCTTATGTTGGTAGTTTTGAGGAACACACACAGCTTTTGTTGGTAGTTTTGAGGAACACACAGCTTTTGTTGGTAGTTTTGAGGAACACAGCTTTTGTTGGTAGTTTTGAGGAACACAGCTTTTGTTGGTAGTTTTGAGGAACACAGCTTTTGTTGGTAGTTTTGAGGAACACACAGCTTATGTTGGTAGTTTTGAGGAACACACAGCTTATGTTGGTAGTTTTGAGGAACACACAGCTTATGTTGGTAGTTTTGAGGAACACAGCTTATGTTGGTAGTTTTGAGGAACACACAGCTTATGTTGGTAGTTTTGAGGAACACACACAGCTTTTGTTGGTAGTTTTGAGGAACACACACAGCTTTTGTTGGTAGTTTTGAGGAACACACAGCTTTTGTTGGTAGTTTTGAGGAACACACAGCTTATGTTGGTAGTTTTGAGGAACACACAGCTTATGTTGGTAGTTTTGAGGAACACACAGCTTTTGTTGGTAGTTTTGAGGAACACAGCTTTTGTTGGTAGTTTTGAGGAACACACAGCTTATGTTGGTAGTTTTGAGGAACACACAGCTTGTTGGTAGTTTTGAGGAACACACAGCTTTTGTTGGTAGTTTTGAGGAACACAGCTTATGTTGGTAGTTTTGAGGAACACAGCTTATGTTGGTAGTTTTGAGGAACACACAGCTTATGTTGGTAGTTTTGAGGAACACACAGCTTATGTTGGTAGTTTTGAGGAACACAGCTTTTGTTGGTAGTTTTGAGGAACACAGCTTTTGTTGGTAGTTTTGAGGAACACACAGCTTATGTTGGTAGTTTTGAGGAACACACAGCTTATGTTGGTAGTTTTGAGGAACACACAGCTTTTGTTGGTAGTTTTGAGGAACACACACAGCTTATGTTGGTAGTTTTGAGGAACACAGCTTTTGTTGGTAGTTTTGAGGAACACACAGCTTATGTTGGTAGTTTTGAGGAACACAGCTTATGTTGGTAGTTTTGAGGAACACACACCGCTTTTGTTGGTAGTTTTGAGGAACACACACCGCTTTTGTTGGTAGTTTTGAGGAACACAGCTTATGTTGGTAGTTTTGAGGAACACAGCTTATGTTGGTAGTTTTGAGGAACACAGCTTATGTTGGTAGTTTTGAGGAACACAGCTTATGTTGGTAGTTTTGAGGAACACACACAGCTTATGTTGGTAGTTTTGAGGAACACACAGCTTATGTTGGTAGTTTTGAGGAACACACAGCTTTTGTTGGTAGTTTTGAGGAACACACACAGCTTATGTTGGTAGTTTTGAGGAACACACACAGCTTTTGTTGGTAGTTTTGAGGAACACACACAGCTTTTGTTGGTAGTTTTGAGGAACACACACAGCTTATGTTGGTAGTTTTGAGGAACACAGCTTTTGTTGGTAGTTTTGAGGAACACACACAGCTTTTGTTGGTAGTTTTGAGGAACACACAGCTTATGTTGGTAGTTTTGAGGAACACAGCTTATGTTGGTAGTTTTGAGGAACACACAGCTTATGTTGGTAGTTTTGAGGAACACAGCTTATGTTGGTAGTTTTGAGGAACACACACAGCTTTTGTTGGTAGTTTTGAGGAACACACAGCTTATGTTGGTAGTTTTGAGGAACACACACAGCTTTTGTTGGTAGTTTTGAGGAACACACAGCTTTTGTTGGTAGTTTTGAGGAACACAGCTTATGTTGGTAGTTTTGAGGAACACACACAGCTTTTGTTGGTAGTTTTGAGGAACACAGCTTATGTTGGTAGTTTTGAGGAACACAGCTTTTGTTGGTAGTTTTGAGGAACACACAGCTTATGTTGGTAGTTTTGAGGAACACAGCTTTTGTTGGTAGTTTTGAGGAACACAGCTTTTGTTGGTAGTTTTGAGGAACACAGCTTATGTTGGTAGTTTTGAGGAACACACAGCTTTTGTTGGTAGTTTTGAGGAACACACACAGCTTATGTTGGTAGTTTTGAGGAACACACAGCTTATGTTGGTAGTTTTGAGGAACACACACAGCTTATGTTGGTAGTTTTGAGGAACACACAGCTTATGTTGGTAGTTTTGAGGAACACACAGCTTTTGTTGGTAGTTTTGAGGAACACACACAGCTTTTGTTGGTAGTTTTGAGGAACACTGGGAGTCTGACCTGTTGTTCGTAGGCAGCCGCTCTGTTCTGGTAGAAGGTGGACAGGTCGGCCATCTTCTCAGTGGGGCAGAAGGAGATGGCCTCTGTGTAGCAGTGGATGGCCAGGTCGTACTTGCCCGCCTTGAAGTACTTGTTGCCCTTGTTCTTGGCCCCCTGGGCCCGCTCCAGGGGACTCTAGAAGACCAGGAGAACAGAGTTGGCTTTTACTCCCCTGAGATGACAAAGAAACAGACCTACCGTCTATCTAAACAGCCCTTGACATGTTATATATAAATATAAATATGTACAGGTTATATATTTATATATAAATATGTACAGGTTATATATAAATATATAACCTGTACATATTTATATATAACCTGTACATATTTATATATAACCTGTACAGGTTATATATAAATATATAACCTGTACATATTTATATATAACCTGTACAGGTTA
The DNA here is from genome assembly GCA_027704905.1 of Muraenolepis orangiensis. Lineage (NCBI taxonomy): Eukaryota > Metazoa > Chordata > Actinopteri > Gadiformes > Muraenolepididae > Muraenolepis > Muraenolepis orangiensis. Next base: position 932,468 of record CM051004.1, read on the forward strand.
TATATTTATATGTACAGGTTATATATAAATATATAACCTGTACATATAAATATATAACCTGTACAGGTTATATATAAATATATAACCTGTACAGGTTATATATAAATATATAACCTGTACAGGTTATATATTTATATATAACCTGTACATATTTATATATAACCTGTACAGGTTATATATATTTATATATAACCTGTACAGGTTATATATTTATATATAACCTGTACAGGTTATATATAAATATATAACCTGTACATATTTATATATAACCTGTACAGGTTATATATAAATATGTACAGGTTATATATTTATATATAACCTGTACATGTTATATATAAATATGTACAGGTTATATATAAATATATAACCTGTACATATTTATATATAACCTGTACAGGTTATATATAAATATATAACCTGTACATATTTATATATAACCTGTACAGGTTATATATAAATATATAACCTGTACATATTTATATATAACCTGTACAGGTTATATATAAATATGTACAGGTTATATATTTATATATAACCTGTACAGGTTATATATAAATATGTACAGGTTATATATTTATATATAACCTGTACAGGTTATATATTTCTATATATTGTTTTGGTGGACAAGTAGAAAACAGGGACGGGCCAGGAAACCGCAGTTTCTTCCCCTGTTGTGTGAAGAGTGCACCATTAGGATTGCTACACCATTCGTTGTACTTGTGGAATGACAATAAATGTATTCTATTACAGGACAACCCACTGCAACACACTGCCAAGTAAGGCCTGATGAAGACCAAATCCATTCTTTAGACTTTGAAACTTATTACAAATTACACCACCGCGTGTTGAACCAATAAGCCAAGGTTACTTTTTTACCAATCATAATCTCTTTGGCAGATTACAAACGGTGAGATAGAAAAAAATAAAAGATTTCAGCTCTAGAGGAAGTCACGTTTGTTTGAGTTGGAGGTTAAGTAGCATTGGAAAAGGTCCATACTACGGCTGGAAGTAAACACGGTAGGTGAAGTCAACTTGGACTTTGGTTCCCCTGCAGTCATGGCTGTCATGGTTTATATGGCGCTCTCGTCACCTCCCACCACTTGTATAATACATTTAATAATAATAACTTATATAATAATAATAACCACCTACAGCCAGATAGTGTTTAAAAAAAGTGAAACGCTTAGAATTATATATTTGTAATAGTTCAGACCATTTTCATTAATAAATTCAGCAACCCGTGAGATCTAAAGTGAAACTAGTGCTGAAGTCTTAAACTGAAACCACATTGTGACGTTGTCATGTACCAAATACATGAGCATAAGAGGGTTAGGGATAACAATATAGGAGGGTTAGGGATAACAATATAGGAGGGTTAGGGATAACAATATAGGAGGGTTAGGGATAATAATATAGGAGGGTTAGGGATAATAATATAGGAGGGTTAGGGATAATAATATAGGAGGGTTCGGAATAATAATAAAAGTTAATCAATCACAGATGAGGCTGCCGACCACGCCCCCCTGCGCAGGTCCATACACCAACATAATGTCAACCATCAACCAGCCAGACTTCCGACATGTCGGGGGTCCGAGTCCCCGTCCTGAGTGGATTCGGGGGACAGACTACCGACATGTCGGGGGTCCGAGTCCCCGTCCTGAGTGGATTCACTACCACAGACTACCGACATGTCGGGGGTCCGAGTCCCCGTCCTGAGTGGATTCACTACCACAGACTACCGACATGTCGGGGGTCCGAGTCCCCGTCCTGAGTGGATTCGGGGGACAGACTACCGACATGTCGGGGGTCCGAGTCCCCATCCTGAGTGGATTCACTACCAGACTACCGACATGTCGGGGGTCCGAGTCCCCGTCCTGAGTGGATTCGGGGGACAGACTACCGACATGTCGGGGGTCCGAGTCCCCGTCCTGAGTGGATTCGGGGGACAGACTACCGACATGTCGGGGGTCCGAGTCCCCATCCTGAGTGGATTCACTACCAGACTACCGACATGTCGGTAGTCCGAGGGTCGGGACGGGGACTCGGGGGTCCGAGTCCCCGTCCTGAGTGGATTCGGGGGACAGACTACCGACATGTCGGGGGTTCGAGTCCCCGTCCTGAGTGGATTCGGGGGACAGACTACCGACATGTCCTAACCCTAACCCTACTGAACATAGCCCAGCAGCTAACGACGTTAAGGTGTTAGCTTGCGGAGCTAGCCGATGGGCTAGCAGATCACCGCACGCGGAGCAGTCCGACGGGACGCGTCCTTGAGACCCTCTACGGCTCACCCGTCCGTTTACCGGTTGAGGGCGAGCCGGGCCCCCGCGAGACGACATGCGTGTAGAGTGAGCATGTGACCCCCCCCTCACCATGTTCTCCAGCTCGCGGACCGCCGCGCCATCCTGGCCCTGCTGCACGGGGCTCGCGCTGCCCTCGGGGGTCTTCCTCTCGCCGTCCAACCCCTTGCCCTGCCGCTCCTTCTTGGACCGGCTCCGGTTCCAGAGGTACACGGCCCCCACCCCGAGCACCAGCGGGGCGCCGACGAGCAGGGCCAGTTGCCAGCGCGGTAGTCCGGCGGCGGCCTGTGGTTCAACCGGCTTGGACGCGGCCATGATCCACGGTGACAGCTCTGTGTGTGAGAGAGAGCTATTCTTCTTCGGGCGCTATTCGAGGTCACGGCGGAGTCGCAGTGCGCTTCGCTGGATACTAGCGCCTACTAGCGGCCACGACGGCGAGCGCAGCTCTTTACTGTTAAAACATATGTATTACTATAAAAACAAATGTAATGTATTATGAACATAGCACATTAACTTTGGTTAATATGAATATATATATAGAAAATATAGCATTGCCGTGAGCATTTACTGTATATGCAAGAATACATAGATCCGTACAACCAGTGTATACTGTTAGTGTACATAAAATACCAATACCTTACATCACATGTATTTTGTGTAGTCTTATTTAATACAAATACATTGCATGTTTTTTTGTACACTTATTACACCCCCAGTGATTATTGTATTTCAATGATGAGTTTATGAAATAGCATAGCATGTGCACTTTGATTTGATCGTTAGCGCTTAGCTTCTTCTCCACCATGTTTCCTCAGAGGACCTTAGACCTTAAAGGAACACCTGATTGACCATACTTGATTCTGGCAGATAAGATGAAGATATGTTTAATATATAATAATATTGTGTGGCTAACTGTTCCTTAAAATGTATTTTCCTACCTACATGGGTTTGTATTCATATCTATCATCTACAGACTCTCATATCATTTGTTTTGACTCATGGAACAGGTCGTTCTTTAGCAGTGATGTCACTCAGCTGCAGGAGGCGGTTAGCGGACGTATGGAACCCAACACCTTACAGCTGGGAGTCAAACAACACTATCCTTTCTTCGTTATTTAGACTGTAAAGAACATCATTCTGGTGATTCCAGAAAGCATCATGACACTTACATAACAGGCCATTTCGGGACATATTGATGACAATCCTGAAATATAACAACAACAGCAACAACAGGCGTGGGCATAGGTCTTTTATTGTGAAGGGCAGCAGCGATGATGAACGGCGAGGCGCTGCAGTGACCCTGTTGTTCCCCAGGCCCCGGGGCCAATGTAGTGCCGCCTCCACATAATTATTGACAGGTTTGATGCAGTCAGTGAGTGGAAAGTATGGGGAAATAAAAGTTAGCCCCCCCCTCCCCAGAGGCCACGGCACAGCAATGGAAAGATTATAAGGCCCTCTCCTCCTCCCCACAACCTCTCCTCACTCTGTGTGGGTCTGGTATTTGTGTGTTCTCTGTCCTAGTCTGTTGTTACATCCCACTCACAAGTCTAAATAGATTCTTGGCCGAGGTTTGCCTCTCATCAAGCGGACGCGCTGCAGCGTAGTAAGCAGGGGGTAGACCAGAGAGTGGAGACCTCATTCAGGGGGACCTTCAGCAGTCACAGCGGACTTCTGGGTCGGTCCCATCCAGAACCCAATCGGCAACCCTCACGCCTCTGGGCCTTGGGCGCTCTCGAACGCCCCATAGCGACCATGTCTCTGAGGCTGCTGCCGGCCTTCGTCATGGACGGCGAGGAGGACGATGACGGGAACTTCACCAACTGGATGAGGAGCTACTGGGGCCATGGGTCTGAGGGCCCCGCCGCCAGGGAGAGGAAGAGGAGCTTCAGGAGACCCGCCAGGTCACAGACTGACCGCCGGGCATCCCTGCCCTGCGTGGTAAACACACACAACTTAGTTACTAACTTCCTGAATGACTTACTTGGTTAGTAACTAACTGACTGGCCAACTATCTGATCTAGTTAACTAACTGAACCACCAACTAACTAATTGACTGACAAGTTAACTAAGTGACTGACCGACTCACTAACTCACTGACTGATTAACCAACTGACGGACTCACTGACTAACTTGGTTAGTTACAAACTAACTGGCCCACCAAGTAACTAACTGACAGACAAGTTAACTGACCAACTAACTAACTGACTGACAAATTCAATAAGTAAATATTGAACTGAATTGAATGAACAGTATTATTTTAAATGTTTAATTATTATTATTAAATTAAGATATTATCTGACCATTGAAAGACCATTGCATGACCAATATACAAACATAACAATTAATTGGACTTAATTTTCCTTATAAGGACGTATCTATCTATAATAATGGCATTGAATCCTTTCATACGTTGTTTTAATAATATTTAGTTTATTATAGTTTTCTGGTTGGTCCCCCTGTTGCACTGATATCTCATGTGATGTGTGACCCCTGTCAAGGTCATGAACACATAGAAACACAAGCCAACTCTCACACACACACACACACACACACACACACACACACACACACACACACACACACACACACCACACCTGACCTTGTGGTGACATGGTGTTCATTTACATTTGCTAAGAACTTTTAATTTACTATCGCAGCTGAAGTAACGCTGGTTTAGAGTTAGTTTGTGTTTAAAATAGAGAAAAAGAGAGATTTCCCTCATGTTTTTCAAACCTCACTTTCCATCAACAGACATGCTGTTTGGTGTTGGTAGCATGTTTTTACTACCAATAACACAGGGAAGTCAACTCAGTCTAAAACTATACCACTGAGGAAAAATATCTTAGTTTATTTAGTAAAGTCAATCAGATTAGACAGATAAATATGATTTAATAAACCACCTGCTTTGTAATAGTTCATGCATGCCTGTTGAATGTAGCTGTGGTCTCCTGACACACTTCACAGTCCTGATCATCAATAAAGATACTGTTATGCATGCGATGTTATGGATCATCTTTACTATACTATACCACAGCGTAATAGTGTGGCGCCCCCTTGTGGAGGCTCCCGGATTACAGACAAAGTCCAATTATTGGCCATGATAAACATATTCAGTCTTACAGTTAGTACCATCCACTGGCTAGGCTGGACACTGCCATTTGTGATGTCACTAACAGGTAGATTTTTAATTGTAATTGTAATGGCCAATAAACACCAACACACCTGGTGGTAAAATAGGGCAAGTGAAGATGTGACTTCTTCTTCTTCTTCTTCTTCTTCTTCTCAGTCCCAGCTAGATGCCATGAGGCTCTCCAGGCTTCACGCGGGGGCCCTAGGGGCCTCCCCCTCCATCCACAGCGGCGGCCGACCAGTGGAGGAGAACCGTGAAGGGGCCCGCCCCCACGCCAGGGCCCGGCGCACCTCCTCCGACGACAACAGCCGCGGCCATGGCGCCATCCCAGAGGGCCGCATTACCACCATCCCGGAGCTCAGCGAGTCCCTGGAGAAGAGACTCTCACTAGGGAAGAATAACCACGGGCCCCTGGTGAGGAACCAGCTGGTGTTTCCTCACACTGCAGGAAACTGCAGTAAATACACATTTACACTATTATTAACAGTGTAGTTCATTACTATGGAGCCCTGGGTGAGTTCTAAAGGGTCATTTAGACTGATCTCTGTATCATTTCAATGTGTGTGGTATATGCTATATCGTTATTCACCCTATATATCGTTATTCACCCTATATCGTTATTCACCCTATATCGTTATTCACTCTATATCGTTATTCACCCTATATCGTTATTCACCCCATATCGTTATTCACCCTATATCGTTATTCACTCTATATCGTTATTCACTCTATATCGTTATTCACCCTATATATCGTTATTCACCCTATATATCGTTATTCACCCTATATCGTTATTCACTCTATATCGTTATTCACCCTATATATCGTTATTCACCCTATATCGTTATTCACCCTATATCGTTATTCACCCCATATCGTTATTCACCCTATATCGTTATTCACTCTATATCGTTATTCACCCTATATCGTTATTCACCCTATATCCCTCATGCGGATAGATGGAGATAAGGTGGAAAAGCAGCAAAGTTATCCTTTTAGTTCTTGAAGGGATTGTGTAGGTATTTGTCCCTAACCCGATTTGCTCTTTAACCACTTATGTATTTAAAAGGAAATCACTCTTAGTTCATCTAAATCTGGAGGATTGAATCCTCTTTATTTGTACACACCTGAAATGAAATGAAACGACTGAATTGTGGGTATTGAGCCGTGTCATATTAGTGGGTTCATATATGAAGCAAGCTGACACCAGTTCAGTCTCAGGGGTGTGGCCATGTGTTATGTCACGCTTTAATTCTACTGTAGGTCAATCAATCCCTTCTAGCCCTCCTATGAGGACAGGTTCATAGTTGACCCGATGGAAACTCGTTTTCTAATGAATATGTATCAGATAGATGTTCTCACTGTAGATATGTTTTGTATTCATTCTGTTGTGTCGCTGGGTGGAGTTGGATACGCTGCCGTGCTGCTGCTATATATCCTCAATAGGAAGTTGTGGTCTGATGATAAAGTGAATAGTTATTTTGTTTGTTTTGCAGAAGGAGACAGAGAGTTTGTGTCTGATTTGTCACGAAGATCTTGGTAGCGGCAGAGCCGGAGTGGTGGCCTGCACACATCACTTCCACAGAGAGGTAAAACATCCTTCACATGTCTTACCTCCACCCTCCTCTGCTTCACCCTAACACACACCGGCTCTCCCTTCGCCGTCTGGGCCCACCCCAGCTGTGTTAGAAAGTCACACACACACTAGTGAACTCTATGAAACACACACTAGTGAACTCTATGAAACACACACTAGTCCACTCTATGAAACACACACTAGTGAACTCTATGAAACACACACTAGTGAACTCTATGAAACACACACTAGTGAACTCTATGAAACACACACTAGTGAACTCTATGAAACACACACTAGTGAACTCTATGAAACACACACTAGTGCACTCTATGAAACACACACTAGTGAACTCTATGAAACACACACTATTGAACTTTATGAAACACACACTAGTGAACTCTATGAAACACACACTAGTGAACTCTATGAAACACACACTAGTGAACTCTATGAAACACACACTAGTGCACTCTATGAAACACACACTAGTGAACTCTATGAAACACACACTATTGAACTTTATGAAACACACACTAGTGAACTCTATGAAACACACACTAGTGAACTCTATGAAACACACACTAGTGAACTATATGAAACACACACTAGTGAACTCTATGAAACACACACTAGTGAACTCTATGAAACACACACTAGTGAACTCTATGAAGCACACACTAGTGAACTCTATGAAACACACACTAGTGAACTCTATGAAACACACTAGTGAACTTTATGAAACACACACTAGTGAACTCTATGAAACACACACTAGTGAACTCTATGAAACACACTAGTGAACTTTATGAAACACACACTAGTGAACTATATGAAACACACACTAGTGAACTCTATGAAACACACACTAGTGAACTCTATGAAACACACACTAGTGAACTCTATAAAACACACACTAGTGAACTCTATGAAGCACACACTAGTGAACTCTATGAAACACACACTAGTGAACTCTATGAAGCACACACTAGTGAACTCTATGAAACACACACTAGTGAACTCTATGAAGCACACACTAGTGAACTCTATGAAACACACACTAGTGAACTCTATGAAACACACACTAGTGAACTTTATGAAGCACACACTAGTGAACTATATGAAACACACACTAGTGAACTCTATGAAACACACACTAGTGAACTCTATGAAACACACACTAATGAACTCTATGAAACACACACTAGTGAACTCTATGAAACACACACTAGTGAACTCTATGAAACACACACTAGTGAACTCTATGAAACACCCCTTCCTGCACGAGTTGAGCTGTTATCTCAAGCAGACCGAGATAGGCTGAGATATTATCTCAAGCTACAAGCCGGTCCCTTTTCAAATGGAGGAGACGGGCCGTTCTGGTCTGTTTGGTCAGAACACCAGAGACCCGGTGTGACCATCGCGGCGTCACACGTCTCCGGAACCGCATGGTGTCGCTGGTCTGAGAGCATGATATGGTCTGTCTGAAATCATGAGGTCACCGATCTGAAAAGGCACGTGTCTCTGGTGTAAAGCATGAGGTCAGAGGTCAGACTAATGTGACCAATGTCTGGCTCTGAAGGCGTCTCGCCGGCGAGGTCAGGGACGGCCACGCAGCAGCAGCAGCGCGGCGGCGGAAAGCAAGGTGTGGAGGGGGAGGCCGGACGAGGGGCCGAGGAGGCCGGACGAGGGGCCGAGGGCATCCGAGGAGGAGGACCGCCTCACGCCACATCGCCAGTTCTCACTGCGAAGACACCGCTGACACACACACACACACACACACACACCGAAGACGTCGCACGTTGATGACGTCAGACAGCGCTAGAGATCACTAGCGTCTGACAGTGAGAGGAAGACATATATCCATTGAAACGTACTGGACAGAAACAACCAGTCAATGCGAGGCAATAAATGATATAGAACTATAGAAATTCTAGAAATGAACAAGAACAAGAGTACGATCAATTTAAAAAAGTGAAAAATAATATTTCAATTGACGTCTGATTTAAATTTGGGATTTGATATGTTTTATTTGTTTTATTAGTAATATATAATGTATAACAATAGCTAGTAGGAATATATGTTACCATGGTGTCCCAACATTACTAAAAAAAGTAGGTTGTCCTACTTTGTGTGAGTTGCATATATGATGTATAAATATATGATGTATATATATATATGATGTATATATATATGATGTATATATATATATGATGTATATATATATGATGTTTTCAGTGTTCTGTGTGTCATCACAATAAACCAATTGGTGAATAAAGAAAGTAAAGGAAATGAAGCATTTAGACTGAATATCTTATAGGGAGTCAATTAGACTGAATATCTTATAGGGAGTCAATTAGACTGAATATCTTATAGGGAGTCAATTAGACTGAATATCTTATAGGGAGTCAATTAGACTGAATATCTTATAGGGAGTCAATTAGACTGAATATCTTATAGGGAGTCAATTAGACTGAATATCTTATAGGGAGTCAATTAGACTGAATATCTTATAGGGAGTCAATTAGACTGAATATCTTATAGGGAGTCAATTAGACTGAATATCTTACAGGGAGTCAATTAGACTGAATATCTTATAGGGAGTCAATTAGACTGAATATCTTATAGGGAGTCAATTAGACTGAATATCTTATAGGGAGTCAATTAGACTGAATATCTTATAGGGAGTCAATTAGACTGAATATCTTATAGGGAGTCAATTAGACTGAATATCTTATAGGGAGTCAATTAGACTGAATATCTTATAGGGAGTCAATTAGACTGAATATCTTATAGGGAGTCAATTAGACTGAATATCTTATAGGGAGTCAATTAGACTGAATATCTTATAGGGAGTCAATTAGACTGAATATCTTATAGGGAGTCAATTAGACTGAATATCTTATAGGGAGTCAATTCAGAAATGTTTTAATAAAAAAATGTACAAACCATTGTTCTGTCAGAACCAAATGAAGGAGATGAAGTCATGTTTAACGGACAAATGAACCTAATGTAACCTAAATGAACATCCTCATGCTTAGGCTTTGTTGTTTTGAACAGAACTTAGGGGAGAAATACTTAAGGGAGAAATACTTAAGGGACAATTACTTAAGGGAGAAATACAGACTTAATTCTCTGTCTCAACAAACATACTCAGTGTTTGTTGTTTTTCTTTTCTCAAGTAGAACAAGTGAAGCACTGAGTTAATGAACGAGTGAGTAAGTGAGAGTGAAATATGGAGAGAGAGAGAGAGAGAGAGAGAGAGAGAGAGAGAGAGAGAGGGGGGGAGAGAGAGAGAGAGGGGGGGAGAGAGAGAGAGAGAGAGAGAGAGAGAGAGAGAGAGAGAGAGAGAGAGAGAGGGGGGGGGGGAGAGAGAGGGGGGGGAGAGAGAGAGAGAGAGAGAGAGAGAGAGAGAGAGAGAGAGAGAGAGAATAATGGATAATGATAAAAGGGAGTGAGAGTGATGTGTTAATCATCCTCTAACCGCTAACCCACGCTGGACCATAAAGAGTGAGAGCCAAACACACAGGGGGAATTATTAAGTTCAAGTATCACATGGATACATTTAGATGTAATATGTCTAGATTAAGAGTGACAAAATAGGTAAGTGCTTTAAAATAAAACATATGAAATGACTTTTATGTTTGTGTTGGCGTAGCTTAGAGCCTGTATATTACTGATGAGTTATTCACCCAGAGGACGGGACACCAGTGGAAGTCATCACCTGCTTCCGTTTCCTTGGCCTACAGATCTCCGGTGACCTGGCGTGGACCTGCAACACGGAGGTCATGCTGAAGAAGGCCCACCATCCTCTATGCCCTGCGGTGCCTCAGAAAAAGCGGAATAGGCCAGAGGTGGCTAGTGAACTTCTAGCGTCCTGACGAGTGGCGTCACTGTGTGGTACAGCAACACCACTGAACAGGACAAGAAAGCCATCCAGAGGGTCGTGAGGACGGCAGAGAAGATCATCGGGTGTGCACTTCCATGCGTTGAGATCTTTAGGACCAGATGTCTGAAGAAGGTCCATCATAAAGGACCTCAACCACCCTGGGCTCCATCTCTTCTCCCCCTACCGTCTGGTCCCCGGTTCCTCAGCATCCGTACAGCAAGGACTAACAGGTTTAATGATAGTTTTTATCCACAGGCAGTGACCTACTGAACTGCTAGGAGTGCTGCCACTATCATAACATTGTCCTCCATATTACATCACACTATCATACTTTGCTGGACTTTCTGGACACATTACAGTTACTGCACTGTATTCATGATGCTGCTGCACTACTGCCACTTGCCAGTAGCTTTTAAATGCTTTTGTAAAAAAAAACATTTTTGTTCTTTTTTAGTTGATTTGTATTGTACATTGTGCCAGTGCCAAAACACTCCTCTGCAGTGAGCCTCAACGACTTCCGCCCTGTTGCCCTCACCCCCATCATCATCAAGTGCTTCGAGAGGCTGGTCCTGGCTCACCTCAAATCTGGCCTCTCACCCTCACTGGATAAACACCAATTTGCCCACCGTGAGAACAGGAGCACAGAGGACGCCATCTCCTCAACTCTTCACTCCGCTCTCTCCCACCTGGATGAGAGCAACACCCACGTGAGAAGGCTGTTCATAGACTTCAGCTCAGCATTTAACACCATCATCCCCTCCAAACTCATCTTCATACTTGGTGACCTCATGAAAACCAAGAACCTCGACATCAACCCCTCAGTTTGTAACTGGTTATTATACTTCCTAAACAACAGACCCCAGTCAGTCAGGTTAGACCATCTCACTTCCTCCACCCTCACCTTAAACACCGGCGTTCCACAAGGCTGTGTGCTGAGCCCTCTCCTCCCTCTTCACCCACGATTGCACTCCTGTACATGGTACAAACACCATCATCAAGTTTGCCGACGACACAACAGTGGTGGGCCTCATCAAAAACAACGATGAGGCAGCCTCCAGGGAGGAGGTCCAGCACCTGGTGGCGTGGTGCGCTGACAACAACCTGGCCCTCAACAACAAGAAGACCAAGGAGCTCATCGTGGACTTCAGGAAGACCAGAGCTGGCGCACACGCCCCCATCCTCATCAACGGAGCGGAGGTCGAGCGTGTCTCCAGCTTCAAATTCCTGGGGGTCCACATCTCCGAGGACCTCTCCTGGTCCCTCAATACTGCCTCACTGGTAAAGAAGGCTCACCAGCGTCTCTTCTTCCAGAGGAGACTGAGGAAAGCCCACCTGTCCCCTCAGATTCTGGTGAACTTTTACCGGTGTGCTATTGAAAGCATCCTCACCAACTGCATCACAGTGTGGTACGGCAACTGCACTGTTTCCAACCGGAAAGCGCTGCAGAGGGTGGTGAAAACCGCCCAACGCATCGTTGGACTACCCCTCCCTGCAATAAACACTACCCACCACAAACGGTGTCTGAGGAAGGCACAACAAATAGTGGATGACCCTCTCACCCCAACCATGGACTGTTATAGAGCTGTTATAGCTCTATAGAAACCTCTGTTCCAAGTCAAGCAGGCTTAGGAACAGCTTCTTCCCCTCAGCTGTCATCTCCCTGAACTCTGCACCACGAAGACAGCCCCCCCCCCCCCCCTGCTGACGCCCCCTCTGCTGCCCCCCCCTGCTCAAGCCCCTGCCCCACACCTCTGCTCAACACCTATAACAATCACCACCAATGTCTCTGACTAACTGTAAAAAAAGAAGAAAAAAAACAAAACTGTAAAAACAAACTGTATCACAGCTCCCCACCTCTCTATAGTTTACATATTTATTACTAAGATACCTGTTTACTGTACCTGACATATAGATTTAAATCTGTTGATAGAACTGAGGTGATCGGGCGGTGGAAAGAACACTTTGAGGAACTTCTTAACCCAACTACACCCTCAATGGTAGAGACAGAGCTGGAGGATGAAGGACGGCAAACATCAATCTCCCTGGAGGAAGTCACTGCGGTAGTCAAACATCTCCGCAGTGGCAAAGCCCCAGGGGTTGATGAGATCCGCCCAGAAATGCTAAAAGCTCTGGGTGTTGAGGGGCTGTCATGGATGACACGTCTTTTCAACATTGCGTGGAAGTCTGGGACAGAGCCTGAGGAGTGGCAACTGGGGTGGTGGTACCCCTGTTCTAAAAGGGTGACCAGAGGGTGTGTACCAATTACAGGGGTATCACATTACTCAGCCTCCCTGGGAAAGTCTACTCCAAGGTGCTGGAAAGGAGGGTTTGGCCAATAGTCGAACCTCAGATTGAAGAGGAACAATGCGGATTCCGCCCTGGTCGTGGAACAATGGACCAGCTTTTCACTCTTGCAAGGATCCTGGAGGGGCTTGGGGCCCATCCGGTCTACATGTGTTTTGTGGATTTGGAGAAGGCATATGACCGGGGCCCTCGGGAAATACGGTGGGGGGTGCTGAGGACCATCCAATCTCTGTACTCCCAAAGCGAGAGCTGTGTCCGGATCCTCTGTAGTAAGTCTGGCCTGTTCTCAGTGGGTGTTGGTCTCCTCCAGGGCTGTGCTTTTTCACCCATCCTGTTTGTGATTTTCATGGGCAGGATTTCAAGGCGTAGTCATGGAGGGGAGGGGTTTCAGTATGGTGGGCTCAGGATTGAATCTCTGCTGTTTGCAGATGATGTGGTCCTGTTTGCGTCATCAGTATGTGACCTTCAGCACTTACTGGATCGGTTTGCAGCGGAATGTGAAGCGGCTGGGATGAGGATCACCTCTAAATCTGAGGCCATGGTTCTTAGCAGGAAACCGGTGGATTGTCTACTCCAAGTAGGGAGGGAGTCCTTATCCCAAGTGAAGGAGTTCAAGTATCTCGGGGTCTTGTTCTCCAGTGAGGGGAGGATGGAGCGTGAGATTGACAGGAGAATAGGCGCAGCGGGAGCGGTATTGGGTGCACTTTGGTGCACCATTGTAACCAAAAGAGAGCTGAGCCAGAAGGCAAAGCTCTCGATCTACCGATCAGTCTTCGTTCCTACCCTCACCTATGGTCATGAACAATGGGTAATGACCGAAAGGACGAGATTGCGAATACAAGCGGCCAAAATGAGTTTCCTCAGGAGGGTGGCTGGTATCTCCCTGAGGGATAGGGTGAGAAGCTCAGTCACTGGTGAGAGACTCGGAGTAGAGCCGCTGCTCCTTCGCGTAGAAAGGAGCCAGTTGAGGTGGTTCAGGCATCGAGTAAGGATGCTTCCTGGTCGCCTCCCGAGGGAGGTTTTCCAGGCACATCCAACTGGGAGGAGACCACGGGGCAGACCGAGGTACAGGTGGGGTGATTACATCTCCACACTGGCCTGGGAACGCCTCAGGATCCCCCAGTCAGAGCTAGTCCATGTTGCCAGGGAGAGGGAAGTTTGGAGTCCCCTGCTGAAGCTGCTACCTCCGCGACCCGATTACGGATAAGCGGTAGACCATGGATGGATGGATGGATAGAACTGCTCCTACTCCTGTATATACATATACATTTATACTTGCCATACATTTATATATGCTCACTTGTATATTCATTTAGATGTATATATTTGTATCCTGCTTTCAATAACTGCATACCCCTGATCCCTATGTTAAATACTCACTTACCTGTATATACATATACCTATTATTATGCTCATATCACATTCATACCTAGACTGTCTTTTAACCTGTACATTTAAACTGTAAATGATATTATATTACCATGAACTTTACTGCAACATTTGCACTCTGGTTAGATGCTAAATTATTTTCGCTGTACTGTACTTGTGCTGTGCAATGACAATACATTAGAATCTAATCTAATCTAATCTAATCTATATATTATTTTGATGGTATTGTTTTGGAGAAAGAGCGGATGGATTTTGAGGGAATGGGGAGTAAGCTTTCCAATGTACCTATTGCAATTGGCTAATAAACATATCTTGTATCTTGTATCTTGTAGATTAGATTCAAATGTATTGTCATTGCACAGCACAAGTACTGTACAGCGAAAAGAAGAAAAAAGAAAAAATAATTGTAGTACATAGTACAGCATATCGTGTTAAATTGTAGGAAGTTCATTCTGTGGGAGGGAATGGGGAGGAAGCATTCCATTCTACTTGGGACCAGGGGGCGGGGCCAGGGTGGGACCAGCAGGCGGGGCCAGTGGGCGGGGCCTGGGGGCGGGGCCTGGGGGCGGGGCCTGGGGGCGGGACTTCGGGAGGGTTTGGGCAGGCGGGGTACAGATGCCCACGTGGAACCCTGCTCGCTCAAGAGCGAACAGGCTCCGAACCAATGGAGGCGAGCGGGTCCGGGAGAAGCAGCCAATGGGAGCACCGGGAGGAGATTAACAAACCTCAAACCGCTCGGGCATTCAGAGGGAAAGTGATCTGGATCACCGATCCGGTTCGGAGGAGGATGAGACCTCGAAGGGATTTGTGTCTGGTTTAGCAGCGGTTTAAAGTTGTGAGCGAAAAAAAATGTGATGTCTGCTTAGGAAACCCCCCTGTATGCAGAGTACCATGTGGACCCTCCAGTCCGCTCTCTGAGAACCACCTCCTGGGGTAAGTCTGCTCTCTGAGAACCACCTCCTGGGGTAAGTCTGCTCTCTAAGAACCACCTCCTGGGGTAAGTCTGCTCTCTGAGAACCACCTCCTGGGGTAAGTCTGCTCTCTAAGAACCACCTCCTGGGGTAAGTCTGTTCTCTAAGAACCACCTCCTGGGGTAAGTCTGCTCTCTAAGAACCACCTCCTGGGGTAAGTCTGCTCTCTAAGAACCACCTCCTGGGGTAAGTCTGTTCTCTAAGAACCACCTCCTGGGGTAAGTCTGTTCTCTGACCAGGCCGACAGAGGAACGACTCCCCGGGTCGGACGTGCCACGTCAGGAGACCTTCTGCAGAAAAATACTTTGCTTGTTGGTTTAACAATTCCCGAGAGACTCGAATTAAACGAATACATAAGGAATACATAAGGAATACATAAGGAATATTAGCGTTTCGTTCCCGTCCTTGTGGCTAGTTTCTTCTTTATATCCTATATATCCTAACCTATGGACGCGTTGAGGGTTCTCTCTAGGACGCTCAGCCAGGCCGATCGGTTAAGTGATTACTTTAAACATATACGGACTCTAATTATACACGCAAGCACATACCTGTGTGTATAGGTGTACCGTGTATCGGCCCGTGCAGCGCAACTACGGGTTACAACGTGAAGGATATCTTTGTTTTTAAAGAAACATGTACATGTTATGTGCATTTCAGCACAATAGCAGGCAATTGGTGTAGAAGTAGGGGCCAGATAGAAGCGCACACACAGTGGCCCTTAGCTTCTCACACACACACACACACACACACACACACACACACACACACACACACACACACACACACACACACACACACACACACACACACACACACACACACACACACACACACACACACACACACAGCCCTTATCGTGAAGGGCCACCTTAGGTGGCAGGAGGAGGGGATTGCCATGACGACCGACGCGTCCTAATTAGAGCGTTCCTCAAACCTATTTTTAAACACAACAATAAACGTGTGTTTTTTTCTTGTGTATTTCGAGCGCTTGTTCAAAACAACTAAAGATTTACAGATTGACAGAGAATGAGAAATGAGCAGTAGATGTTTAGGCCTGAGTGAGAGGACGACAAAAGTCAAATTGAAGCTCCTACAAATAGTTTTGATGTGTTGTTATTTTATTCAACACATTCATTCATTAGATGCACGATATTAACATTATGACCCTCTATGATGTAAAATATGTATATTTTTCTCATCCATCTTTAATTCTATAATGTCACTATTCCTATCATTAAAATGACATTTAAGTGGTTGGCTTTAAAATTGCCCAAAATAAATCCCTGATGACCTTCAATCTTCCCTTCCTCTTTCATGGTTAGCCCAAGGCATTATGGGAAGCTTCAAGGGCCACGCCCTACCCGGGAGCTTCTTCCTGATTGGCGGGCTGTGGTGGACGGGGAAGTTCTCCTTCTGTCACGCCACGCGCCGCAACAAGAGCCTGGGCTCCTCCCGCCGGGCCAGCCGGGCCTCCCAGTGCCGCCTGGAGCTCCTGGAGAGCTCCCTCATGCTCCTCTTCGCCGTGGTCGGTAGGTAGACCGGCGCCTAGTCCGCCGGCTGCTTTATATATGAGGACGCAAAAACATCTTCATCCCCGTGTCCTCAGGGATGCTGGCGGAGCAGTTTGCGGCGGGCGGCCCGCGGCTGCGGCTGTACGAGGCGTCGGAGAACCGCTGGAAGGACCTGATGAACTGGCAGCATGCCACCATGTACCTGTTCTTCTCGCTTGCCGGCGCCGCCTCGCTGCTGGTCCACGCCACGGACGTCCCGCCTCTCGCCCTCGACCGGCTGGCCTTGGCCCTGGCCTTCTTCACCGAAGGTATGGCTCTATGTTCTACTACTATGTTCTCTTACTGCGTTCTACTATGTTCTCTTACTGTGTTCTACTATGTTCTCCTACTGTTCTACTGTGTTCTCCTACTGTGTTCTACTATGTTCTCTTACTGTGTTATACTACTATGTTCTTCTTCTGTGTTTTCTATTACTGTGTTCTACTATGTTCTACTACAAGATACAATATATTTGTAATTATTATGTAATTAATAACATTGTAATGCTTACTCCCCATTTCCTCCTGCGGTATACATCTCCAAAACAATACCATCTAAATAATGGGTTGAATGTTTTTTGTTTTTTACAAAAATATTTAAAGGCATTTAAAGTGCCAGTAGTGTAGCAGCATCATGAATACAGAGCAGTGTGATGAGTCCAGAAAGTCCAGCAAAGTATGTAAGTGTGATGTTAATGACATGTTATGATAGTGTGATGTTAATGACATGTTATGATAGTGTGATGTTAATGACATGTTATGATAGTGTAATGTTAGTGACATGTTATGATAGAGTAATGTTAGTGACATGTTATGATAGTGTAATGTTAATGACATGTTATGATAGTGTAATGTTAATGACATGTTATGATAGTGTGATGTTAATGACATGTTATGATAGTGTAATGTTAATGACATGTTATGATAGTGTAATGTTAATGACATGTTATGATAGTGTAATATTAATGACATGTTATGATAGTGTAATGTTAATGACATGTTATGATAGTGTAATGTTAATGACATGTTATGATAGTGTGATGTTAATGATGTTATGATAGTGTAATGTTAATGACATGTTATGATAGTGGCTGCACTCCTAGCAGTTCAGTAGGTCACTGCCTGTGGATAAAAACTATCCTTAAACCTGGTAGTCCTTGCTGTACGGATGCTGAGGAACTGGTGACCGGGCGGTAGGGGGAGAAGAGATGGAGCCCAGGGTGGTTGAGGTCCTTAGTGATGGAGATGGGGGAGAAGAGATGGAGCCCAGGGTGGTTGAGGTCCTTAGTGATGGAGATGGGGGAGAAGAGATGGAGCCCAGGGTGGTTGAGGTCCTTAGTGATGGAGATGGGGGAGAAGAGATGGAGCCCAGGGTGGTTGAGGTCCTTAGTGATGGAGATGGGGGAGAAGAGATGGAGCCCAGGGTGGTTGAGGTCCTTAGTGATGGAGATGGGGGAGAAGAGATGGAGCCCAGGGTGGTTGAGGTCCTTAGTGATGGAGATGGGGGAGAAGAGATGGAGCCCAGGGTGGTTGAGGTCCTTAGTGATGGAGATGGGGGAGAAGAGATGGAGCCCAGGGTGGTTGAGGTCCTTAGTGATGGAGATGGGGGAGAAGAGATGGAGCCCAGGGTGGTTGAGGTCCTTAGTGATGGAGATGGGGGAGAAGAGATGGAGCCCAGGGTGGTTGAGGTCCTTAGTGATGGAGATGGGGGAGAAGAGATGGAGCCCAGGGTGGTTGAGGTCCTTAGTGATGGAGATGGGGGAGAAGAGATGGAGCCCAGGGTGGTTGAGGTCCTTAGTGATGGAGATGGGGGAGAAGAGATGGAGCCCAGGGTGGTTGAGGTCCTTAGTGATGGAGATGGGGGAGAAGAGATGGAGCCCAGGGTGGTTGAGGTCCTTAGTGATGGAGATGGGGGAGAAGAGATGGAGCCCAGGGTGGTTGAGGTCCTTAGTGATGGAGATGGGGGAGAAGAGATGGAGCCCAGGGTGGATGAGGTCCTTAGTGATGGAGATGGGGGAGAAGAGATGGAGCCCAGGGTGGTTGAGGTCCTTTATGATGGACATGGCCTTCTTCCGACATCTGCTCCTAAAGATCTCCTCAATGCATTGAAGTGCACACTCGATGATCTTCTCTGCCGTCCTCCTGACCCTCTGGATGTCTTTCTTGTCCTGTTCAGTGGTGTCTCCGTACCACACGGTGACGCCACCCGTCAGGACACTCTCTACGGGGCCACGGTAGAAGTTCACTAGCCACCTCTGGCCTATTCCGCTTTTTCTGAGGCACCGCTGAGCATAGAGGCGCTGGTGTGCCTTCTTCAGCATGACCTCCGTGTTGCGGGTCCACGCCAGGTCGTCGGAAATCTGTAGTCCAAGGAAACGGAAGCAGCTGACGACTTCTACCGGTGTCCCGTCCAGGCTGATGGTGGAGTGGGTGCCCCGGTGGCTCCTGAAGTCCACGATGAGCTCCTTGGTCTTGCTGACATTCAGTGCGAGGCTGTTGTCCTCACACCATCGCGTCATCTGGACTACCTCATCTCTGTTCTCTGTTTCGCGTTTTGTCTACTCAATGGCTGACGAGATCATGTGCTTGTACAGGTGCAATGGGAAAGGTAACGGACTGACAGGGAAAACCTCACTCCCAAGGTTGTTAAAGGTCCTTTAGAACCATAAGCTGTGGTCATTTGACTTCACATTCAGACCATTTGTACAATCCTGGGTTTGCCGGTTTAAGTCCCCATGCCGCATAGGGGTGTGGCGTCAAAGAATCGCCATTCAAATAGGCTCAGTGACTTAAGCTTTTGTTTTGTAGTAACAGACCTGCTCTTCAAACCCGTGTCCAGGCTTCCTGTTCCTGTACCACCTCCACGGCAGGAGCATGCTGGACGTCCATGTGCACCAGATGCTGCTGTTCGCCGTGTTCGGCCAGGCGCTGGTGGTCTTCCTGGAGGTGTTCCACCGAGGAAACGTGGCCCTGGAGCTGCTCAGGTCGGCCCTCTGTCTTCTCCAAGGCTCCTGGTTCTGGCAGGTAAACCGGGCCCCTCTGAGGGTGAGGAAGAGGAGGTTGGGGGGTTGTGGGTTAGATTTTGGCTGATGAATCGAAGAGCAGTTTGCCAAAGGTCACCAGATGATGCTCTTTATAATGTGAACCTCCTGGATCATAAGTAACAGGAGAGATGAAGTGAGCCATCTGTTGCCCTGAAGGGTCGTTTCCATTTTTGGAGAGGTGCCCGTAACAACGCAGATCTATATTTGTCCTTAAGTAGAGAATGAGGCTGTTTATTACATTACATTACTCATTTAGCAGACACAAAGCCACTTACAGTAAGGTCATTCAACAGGAAGGCAAGAGAACTACAAGTCACCAGAAGTCATAAGTGCATTTCCTTCCTAACAAGCCTCCAAGAACTGAACCAGTGCTCAGGTAAAATTTAAATAAGTTGGCAAACAATAGAACATCTAACTAACTAACAAGCAAACAATCGACTTAGTAAGACGCTAGTTAAAGTGATAAGAGGATGCGCTAGGAGGAAGGATGTTTGTGCTAGGAGGAAGGATGTTTGTGCTAGGAGGAAGGATGTTTGTGCTAGGAGGAAGGTGTTTGTGCTAGGAGGAAGGATGTTTGTGCTAGGAGGAAGGTGTTTGTGCTAGGAGGAAGGTGTTTGTGCTAGGAGGAAGGATGTTTGTGCTAGGAGGAAGGTGTTTGTGCTAGGAGGAAGGTGTTTGTGCTAGGAGGAAGGATGTTTGTGCTAGGAGGAAGGTGTTTGTGCTAGGAGGAAGGATGTTTGTGCTAGGAGGAAGGATGTTTGTGCTAGGAGGAAGGTGTTTCCTGAAGAGGTGAGTTTCTCCTGTCTCTCCTCTCTGATCAGATTGGCTACGTGCTGTACCCGCCCAGTGGCACCCAGTGGGACCTGACAGACCATAACAACATGATGTTCATCACCATGTGTTTCTGCTGGCACCTGGCGGTCAGCATGGTCACTGTGGGCGCACTCTACTGCGCCATCAGCTGGTGAGAAGCTGCACTGCATCTAAAAACACAGAGGCTGTTATGGCATGTTAGGCTAACATACTGACGCCATGGTCGGTCAGGGTAATGCCCCACCATCCCATGCTGCCACGAGAAGACAAACAATGGCGAGAAACAGCCCAGATTTTGTGTACAAATGTGTTATATTATATTTTTTACCCTCTGATTTATTTTCTAGCGAGAAATCAACAGTTTAGTCACTGATTATCCATTATATTGAGATATGTTGCTTATTATATCAACGCTTATTAATGCTTATCATTGATGCTTATAAATCTGTGCCGACTTTCTGGTGAGCCATAAAAAAGTGTAGCAATACGATAGAACTATAGAACTATAGAACTATTCATCTCTGCATGGTCGTTTATTGTTGTTTGTCATGCTTTTTGGGTTGTTTATTGTGTAGGTTAATTATTACTGTATTGTATTTTTGTATTGTTGTTGTAGTCGTGTGTTTCTGTGTTCCCGGGCAGTGCGGTGCGCTCCAGACTGAGGAGGACTCCTCCGGTGGAGATGGGGCTCCTCAAGCTAAGAGACGGAGAGCTGGAGTCGGACGATGAGACCGTGTGAAGCCTCTAACCTCCAGAGAGCCTCGGGAATAGAGACCATAATACAAGAGGGAAGGAATGATCGCTTTCCCTGAAATACCTCTGCCTTAAATAATAAATAATACTCAATACTATTTATTCCATTATGGCCTAACACTAATTGTATTTGAGATATTTCCTTGTATCGTGTATATATATTTGTTTTTAAGAGTATAATGTTCTTTATTTAGTTAATGGCTGGTTTTCTGCGTTCATCTTGCGGTGTTTGTTGAGTATGTTCTGTTCTTAAATATGTAACATTGTTTACTAACTTCTATTTACATTTATTTATATCCACACATTTGACATGTACTTGAAACCAGTATTATGAATGATTTAGTATTTCCATTCTGTTCTTATTTGACACTTTATTGTGTCTGGGGTGGATGTGTGACAATATCCAAACCCTCATATCCTATTGGAAGCCACTAAGCAGCTGGACACATGGATTAGTATGTTATATATATAGTATATATAGTATATATAGTATAGATAGTATATATATTGATACGTTAAGACAGGTGAATGCTGTTGTTTTTCTGAATCGCAATATTTAAAAAAATAAAGTTTTCAATCGTCTCTTTACTTGCGTCAACATGTTCACATAGTAGACTCCATTATGACATGTTCACATAGTAGACTCCATTATGACATGTTCACATAGTAGACTCCATTATGACATGTTCACATAGTAGACTCCATTATGACATGTTCACATAGTAGACTCCATTATGACATGTTCACATAGTAGACTCCATTATGACATGTTCACATAGTAGACTCCATTATGACATGTTCACATAGTAGACTCCATTATGACATGTTCACATAGTAGACTCCATTATGACATGTTCAACATGTTCACATAGTAGACTCCATTATGACATGTTCACATAGTAGACTCCATTATGACATGTTCACATAGTAGACTCCATTATGACATGTTCAACATGTTCACATAGTAGACTCCATTATGACATGTTCACATAGACTCCATTATGACATGTTCACATAGTAGACTCCATTATGACATGTTCAACATGTTCACATAGTAGACTCCATTATGACATGTTCACATAGTAGACTCCATTATGACATGTTCACATAGTAGACTCCATTATGACATGTTCACATAGTAGACTCCATTATGACATGTTCAACATGTTCACATAGTAGACTCCATTATGACATGTTCACATAGACTCCATTATGACATGTTCACATAGTAGACTCCATTATGACATGTTCAACATGTTCACATAGTAGACTCCATTATGACATGTTCACATAGTAGACTCCATTATGACATGTTCACATAGTAGACTCCATTATGACATGTTCAACATGTTCACATAGTAGACTCCATTATGACATGTTCACATAGTAGACTCCATTATGACATGTTCACATAGTAGACTCCATTATGACATGTTCACATAGTAGACTCCATTATGACATGTTCACATAGTAGACTCCATTATGACATGTTCAACATGTTCACATAGTAGACTCCCTTATGACATGTTCAACATGTTCACATAGTAGACTCCATTATGACATGTTCACATAGTAGACTCCATTATGACATGTTCAACATGTTCACATAGTAGACTCCATTATGACATGTTCACATAGTAGACTCCATTATGACATGTTCACATAGTAGACTCCATTATGACATGTTCAACATGTTCACATAGTAGACTCCATTATGACATGTTCACATAGTAGACTCCATTATGACGGTGGTATTCATCCACTGTCTCAACAGATTGTTAGGATGAAATGCAGTATTAGCCTCTACAAGGCTGGGTCTCAAACCGCTCAAATGCTGCCAACTTGGAGGCAGGGAGGCACCTGCCTTCAGTTTGAGACCCAGCCTTCTGTTACAACATACAAGATTTGTATTTGCCATTTGTAACAAGTCCATAGGAACGCTTACTGCCCATTCCCTCCGCAGTATACATCTCAAAAACAACACCATAACAATATAAATGATATATACAATCAAATAAACAAAAAAAGAGCAGCAAAGTGACCAAAATGATATGTACATGATATGTATGATATGTACATGATATGTATGATATGTACATGATATGTATGATATGTACATATGTATGATATGTACATGATATGTATGATATGTACATGATATGTATGATATGTACATGATATGATATGTACATGCATCCTAGCGGTTCAAGAGACTGTTTGAGACTAGTCTTAAATGGAAGGCAGATGCCTGCTGTCTCGAGAGGCAGTTTCCTTAGCAGGGAGTTGGGTTTTGTATAAAGTTACCTGCAAAGGAGTCTGGATTAAGACTTCGACGGAAGCGATGGGGTCAGAACGTCGCCAAAATACCGACAGTTCTACTGCCCCCTGTCGGCCAGCTGATATGACCCGACCTCTCATGAGCAGGTGTCCCTCTCACCTGTGAACTACCTGTGAACGGCATGCTGCCCAACAGGTCTGTCATCACACACCAGGTCGACGCAGGTGGAACAGGAAGAAGAACCTTTGTAGGACTACACAGAGAAGACAAATCTCACTGAATTGATTCAATTATGGACAAATTAAAATCGGTGTTGAGTGGCGAAGAAGGGCGCTCTCAAGACAGAACCGTGTTACAGGTAAACGCATTTGACGTGTTAACACCCCATGTGAAGTCTGTACTCTATGTATACCAGCCTTTGCTAAATGTAAAATGGGGACTTCATGTTTAGGCTGCCAATGAAGCGTCCACGCTGGGCTGGGGCACGCGGCTGAAGGGCTTCGTCGGCTGCTTCGTGGTTGGTTGTGTGTGCACTTTATTGGTAAGATTTAGTGTGAATGTGATCTCCGATGGGTTTTGACATAAGACTATGACGAGGCATCAGGTACCAGCTCGACTGGCTCATTGGAATGTTGTAAATGGGGTGCAACACCCCCCTTGGCCACTAGTCGGCAGACTTATAGCAAAAACCAAGAAGGCTACACTATAATAAAACATAAATGATCAATTTACAATGATACCACATGTGTACATTTCCTGTCTGGCATCAATATGCTAGGCCTACATCATCTTAACAACGGTTTATTTTGCAGGGTGTGTGTGTACTCTTTATCCCGAAGATTGGAATTACTCTTTTTATTGTGTTTTATACACTTGGAAACGTGTGTTCGCTGTGCAGGTACGTGAACCCAACCAGGGGAATAACCTTTTGCTAAGTATGTTGTGAACACCTTTGTGACCAGCTGTCCCCCCAGCACCATGTTCCTAATGGGACCAGTGAAGCAACTGAAAAGAATGTGCGACAAGACCAGAGCTCTGGCCACCACCATCATGCTGGTGAGTGTCTCCATGACAACCACATGTCTCCATGACAACCACATGTCTCACAGAACCTGGGCAGCGAATGTTGGGAATTGTAGTCCTTTAGTTGTGTTTGCCATAGGATTATAGGCTCCTCGTAGCCCGGTGATAGAGGCTCCCTGTAGCCCGGTGATGGAGGCTCCTCGTAGCCCGGTGATGGAGGCTCCTCGTAGCCCGGTGATGGAGGCTCCTCGTAGCCCGGTGATAGAGGCTCCTCGTAGCCCGGTGATAGAGGCTCCTCGTAGCCCGGTGATAGAGGCTCCCTGTAGCCCGGTGATAGAGGCTCCTCGTAGCCCGGTGATAGAGGCTCCTCGTAGCCCGGTGATAGAGGCTCCTCGTAGCCCGGTGATAGAGGCTCCCTGTAGCCCGGTGATAGAGGCTCCCTGTAGCCCGGTGATAGAGGCTCCCTGTAGCCCGGTGATAGAGGCTCCCTGTAGCCCGGTGATAGAGGCTCCTGTAGCCCGGTGATAGAGGCTCCTTGTAGCCCGGTGATAGAGGCTCCTCGTAGCCCGGTGATAGAGGCTCCCTGTAGCCCGGTGATAGAGGCTCCTCGTAGCCCGGTGATAGAGGCTCCCTGTAGCCCGGTGATAGAGGCTCCCTGTAGCCCGGTGATAGAGGCTCCTCGTAGCCCGGTGATAGAGGCTCCCCGTAGCCCGGTGATAGAGGCTCCCTGTAGCCCGGTGATAGAGGCTCCCTGTAGCCCGGTGATAGAGGCTCCCCGTAGCCCGGTGATAGAGGCTCCTCGTAGCCCGGTGATAGAGGCTCCCTGTAGCCCGGTGATAGAGGCTCCCCGTAGCCCGGTGATAGAGGCTCCCCGTAGCCCGGTGATAGAGGCTCCCTGTAGCCCGGTGATAGAGGCTCCTCGTAGCCCGGTGATAGAGGCTCCTCGTAGCCCGGTGATAGAGGCTCCCCGTAGCCCGGTGATAGAGGCTCCCCGTAGCCCGGTGATAGAGGCTCCCCGTAGCCCGGTGATAGAGGCTCCCTGTAGCCCGGTGATAGAGGCTCCCCGTAGCCCGGTGATAGAGGCTCCTCGTAGCCCGGTGATAGAGGCTCCTCGTAGCCCGGTGATAGAGGCTCCTCGTAGCCCGGTGATAGAGGCTCCTCGTAGCCCGGTGATAGAGGCTCCTCGTAGCCCGGTGATAGAGGCTCCCTGTAGCCCGGTGGTTTTCCGTTCCTCAGCCCTATTCTGTGGTCTTGTTTTGGTGTTTGTTGGTCCATTTGAAAACTGTAAAGCACTTTGTTTTCTACCTGTGTAGACATTGACTATTATTATTTTATTATTGTAGGCTCTGCCAAACGGAAATTTTAACTTTTATTTGAACAAACTCACATTTTCTGAAATGAGTTTTCGCCCTGCATAATCCTGAATAGTCTAAATGATCCATTGATAGTCCTGATCTATGTGTTATATATATATATATTATATATATATATATATATATATATATATATATATATTATATATATATATGAAATCCAGATATCTGATTATATATCTTCTATTGCTCCAGACGTGTCTGGTGTTGACCCTTTGTGCTGCCTTCTGGGTAAGTCTGAATATTTATTTTTAAGTGTAATTGAATGAAAAGACCAACATGTATTAAATCTAAGTCTCGGTTATTTCCTCTGGCTTAAATACATTTATTTTTCTTACAGTGGAAGAATTTCGGTCTTGCTTTGCTATTTTGCATCATGCAACTTTTGGCATTTGCCTGGTAAGCCAATTTATGAGAAAATCGTCTGAGTAACAAGTTTAATATATATATATAGATATGTATGTATGTATGTATGTATGTATGTGTATATATATATATCTATATATATATATGTATATATATGGTTTATATAAAACATTGAGGAAAACTGATCGTATTGCTTGATTTCCACCTATTCTTAGGTATGGATTGTCATACATACCATTTGTCAGGTTTGTTATATTTTTAAAACTAATATGACCGTTTCACAACAGTTTCATAACATGTTCACCCTGTCCTATATGTCCTGTCCTATC
Organism: Muraenolepis orangiensis; assembly: GCA_027704905.1. Classification (NCBI taxonomy): domain Eukaryota; kingdom Metazoa; phylum Chordata; class Actinopteri; order Gadiformes; family Muraenolepididae; genus Muraenolepis; species Muraenolepis orangiensis. The sequence goes on from CM051004.1 coordinate 959,555, forward strand.
ATGTACTGCAATGGCTGCATTGGCAATATTCAACAAATATTTTAAAATATCAGTCACCACAACCATGACCTTTGACCCCCAGGGATGCTGTGCTGAAGCTGGTGTCTGTGTGCATCAAGTGAGGCGTCGGTGGAGCGTTCATTATGGGATGGACCACTTCTCTCGCTGCCTTGCTTGTCTTTTGTTTTTAAACTTGGGTCTTGGTGTAAATGATGTACATATGTATGATGTTAAACAAGGATGCTGCCCTGCTTGGTTAACATTACCCTCATGGTACTTTTAGAAGCCTTGTACTGTGGTTATGAATAATTCATAGTTCTACTTATTTCAATGAAATGTAAAGCAGTATCATTTGATGAAAGGGAGGGATGGTTGGGGCTTTTGTTATTCCAATATTATGATCGATTTATGTAAGTTTTAAGTTTGTACATTTGTTTATTAAAATCATGGTATATTCATCTTCACTCAAATTTGTATATCAGGGCTATATACATATATTTATATATAAAAATATATTTATATAATTTAATAATTTATATAAATGAATTTATATAAATGTATTTATATGTATTTATATAAAAATATATATATATATATAAATAAATAAATATATAAATAAATATATATATATGTAAAAATATATATAAATATATATATTTGACCTCAATGGTTGTATTTTAGAAAACATTAATCACATGGGAAATTATAGTAGGAATGAAAGTACAGGACAATTATACAAAACACAAATAAAAAAGATATACAGGTACACACAATGAGTAGGAGAACTATATAGCCCAAATCAATATTTTTCCAACCAGAAAAATATTTCCATAGCAGCGTACAGCGCAGGGCGGACCTCCCTGGTCACGTGACCCGACCAGCCCAAGGCGGCCCTCCCTGGTCACGTGACCCGACCAGACCAAGGCGGCCCTCCCTGGTCACGTGACCCGACCAGACCAAGGCGGCCCTCCCATGTCACGGGACAGGGAAGTACCGGATCACAACAAACTGCCCGTTGGTACTCCTCGAGCTCCAGGTCGCTAACCCCTTCACAGAATGGCCAGCTTTGCTCTAACTATAAAGAACCGAGTCCCGGCGAAACAGAAGACCGCCGTGTCCCAAAGCGACCTGCAGACGTGGGGCTTACACGGTGTGTGGCAACATTATAGTTGGTTATAGTGACTTCAATGTTGTAACCATTTTAAAAGTTCTTCAAACACTTAATCAATAATTCCAATACAAGCCTGAATTATGATTGAAAGATGTATCAGGCATAATAACCGTGATGGAGTTAGTTAGTTAGTTTTTCTTTGAGCACAGCGATATCGACGCTCATTACAAATGACCCGCTTATAACACACATCATTTTCAAGATTCAAGATTCAACATAACTTTATTTATCCCGAGGGAAATGAAGGTTCAACAGTTGAAACAGGGGGAATAAATGCACACAAAATATACTAATACCTAAAAACTAAATAACAACAAACTAAACTAAACTAAACTAGTATAAACAAAATATAACTAAATTAAATCTAAATGTAGATGAATTGCACAATTTACAGTATTATTACAGTAATACGTAGGTATATTTGATGGTGAACTGCATTTAGATCGTGGTTTCTCACCAGTGCTGCCCTCAAAGCGTCAAGCCTCACATTCACCCATTCACACACTCACCCATTCACCCACTCACCCATTCACCCACTCACCCATTCACCCACTCACCCATTCACCCATTCACCCACTCACCCATTCACACACTCACACACTCACCCATTCACACACCGACGGCGTTGTCAGCCATGCAAGGCCCGCCAACACTGAGCTCCTGCCGGCCCTCTAATGATAAGAGCCATCAGTGTGTCCTGAGGTTCTGACCCCAGTTGACCCAGAAGTGCGTGTGTTTTCATCCCAGGGATCAAGCTGCGGTCCTACCAGCTGGACGGGGTGCAGTGGCTCAGCCAGTGCCTCCAGAACCAGGAGGGGTGCATCCTAGGAGATGAGATGGGCTTAGGGAAAACCTGCCAGGTAACCAACCACACGTGTGATTACCTGTTAAGTTCAAATTAAATTCAGAGATTATAGTTTCAAACATTATTTTATATGATTGCTTTGATCATTATATTCAAAAATACTTGTAGCAGAAAAGGACTTTTAAACGTCCTTTTACACGATTACTTTGCTGGTTTTACTTTACTTTTTAGGGTTAATCTAAAAAGTAACTGAGATCTGTGACAAATATGAATGCATGATTTACAGTATCTGAAATACATCTTATGGAAATGTTTGATGCTGAATTTCAATAATAAATACTTTCAGGAGATGGGCTTAGGAAAAACCTTCCATGTCTAAGTATACAATATAATCATTTGAACGTTTTAATTCAAAGAGATCAAAGTATAAGTTTGGAACATCCTCTTCTTTGATTGATTAAACCTATTGATTGATTAGCGTGTTGGATGTTCCTTCAGACCATTTCCCTGCTGGTGTACATGCAAGGAGCTGGTGTGAAGGGTCCCTTCTTGGTCCTCAGTCCACTTTCTGTCTTGGAGAACTGGAGGAAGGAACTAGAAAGGTAGAAAGATCTCATCTACTCGACACACCTCCTTTCTTCTTGAGAGATGTCTCTGCTTTTGCATTGAAACATTACTCAGTCATTTAGCAGACTTCTGTCTGAAGAGACTTGTGTGTGCGGTGGGACGGGGAAAGAGAAGAGCCCTGACCATGGAGAAGGCCGGGGGCTAATATGAAACGTTTCACTGCTCCAGCTTCGCTCCTTCCATCACCGTGCTGTGCTACAAAGGAGACAAAGAGAAACGGGAAGAGTTAAAGATGGACACGGAACACACGCCCTTCACCGTTCTGCTCACCACGTATGAGGTGAGAGAATCAGGATATATGTTCAGAAACAACACCTTAACCTCTCCTTCCTCCGTATTCACATGCAACTGTCAATTCTCATTTCCAGATTTGTCTCAAAGACTTTTCGTTCTTGAAAAGGTCAGTCATCGTTTATTTTAAACATCACAAACATATGGTTAATAAGGCCTCGTGGAAGATGTCCGAAAAAACCATTAAATAGTCCCATGTATTTCAATGAGGAAAACCCCCAACATGTGGGAGGCCTAACCTTGATCACCTCTTGGTCTTCAGTTGGAAGTGGAAGGTGCTAGTGGTGGATGAGGCTCACCGACTGAAGAACCAGGATTCACTGCTGCACAAGACCCTGAGCGAGGTGCTCCTCTTCTTCATCTGTGTTCTGTTGGTTCTCCTCTTCTTCATCTGTGTTCTGTTGGTTCTCCTCTTCTTCATCTGTGTTCTGTTGGTTCTCCTCTTAATCATCTGTGTTGTTCTTTTGGTTCTCTTAATCATCTGTTCTCTGTTGGTTCTCCTCCTTATCATCTGTTGGTTCTCCTAGTTCTCGGTGGGCTTCAGGGTTCTGCTGACGGGGACTCCGATCCAGAACAACCTCCGGGAGGTCTACTCCCTGGTCAGCTTCATCCAGCCCAGCCTTTTCCCCCCGGACCAAGCCAAGGACTTCGTCCAGCACTTTGCCGACCTCCAGAACCGACCTGCTCTGGGTAGGAACAATGGAACCTCTGTTACTGTCCATGATGCATATAAACATGTATCATTCTGTCAAACTTTATAGTTTCATAAAAAAAATTCTGAGCTACTAGGAGCAGAGGTTGGCCGTCAACTAAGAAATAGTTTCAATAGTTCACTAAGGTGAAGAAAAAATATATAACATCTACTGTCTGTACTACCTGTGTAACTGTAACACACCACTTTGTGTGTGTAATAGTAAAGGTAATCTTCCACTTCCTGTGTGTAGTAACATACTTCTTTGTGTGTGTACTAGTAACACAGGTAGTACTATTTCCTGTGTGTAGTAACATACTACTTCCTGTGTGTACTAGTAACGGTACTACCCCTACCTGTGTGTAGTCACATACTACTTCCTGTGTGTACGTAGTCGCGGAGCTGCAGAGCGTGCTGGAGCCCTTCTTGCTCCGCCGGGTGAAGGCGGAGGTGGCGGCCGACCTGCCCCGGAAGACTGAGCTGCTGCTGTACCACGGCATGTCGGCCCTGCAGAAGAAGTACTACAAGGCCATCCTGACCAAGGACCTGGGTGAGAGACCTGCGCTCACCTGGGAAGACACACCTGTAGAAGATACCTGTAAAACACACACATGTAAACATACCTGTATAACATACTTGTGAAGTACCTGTACAACATACATGTAAGACATACCTGTGGAACATACCTGCTGGAGATACCTGTATAAGATGTCTGTAAAACATACATGTAAACCTATAACATGCGTGTAACACAAACACAAACAAAATATACCTGCACAACATATATGTCAATTACATAGATTTGATTTGCATTTAATCATTTCTCCCATAAATAAATACGTCCATACATAGGATTAGGCACGACACGCAGGCAGCATTGATAAAATGCTGTCTAGCCTCACTCGACGTGTCCCGATAATGTGGCTCTGTTCTCCGTCTAGATGCCTTCGGAAATGAGCAAGGCAGCAAGACGAGGCTGATGAACATTCTGGTGCAGCTGAGGAAGTGTGTGGACCACCCCTACCTGTTCGACGGTGAGTCGGGGTTCTGACAAACAGCATAATACCTGGCCAGCGACATTCAGGTTTGTCGTTTACCAGGTGTCGTCTTCAGGGGTCGAGCCGGAGCCGTTTATGATGGGCGAGCATCTGGTCAAAGCCAGTGGGAAACTGTGTCTCCTCGACAGCCTGCTGGCCTTCCTCCATAAAGGGTCAGTAGTCACAATACCGGCCGGTCTCCACTAGGGGGTGTAGAAACTAGCTGCTCAGTAGTGTGGTGTGGTGTGTGGTGTGGTGTGGCGTGGTGGTGTGGTGTGGTGTGTGTGTGTGTGTGTGTGTGTTATGAGTAATATCAAGTATGAATCTGATTGGTAAGTCCTCTGCTCACATTGTCTGAAGGGGCCACCGAGTTCTGCTGTTCTCCCAGATGACCAGGATGCTGGATATTGTGCAGGACTACATGGAATACAGAGGTGGGCTCCTGACACGACCACTGGTACGACCACTGGTACGACCACTGGTACAGCCGCTGGTCCAGCCAGTAAACTGACTATTTGTAGAAAAATAATAAAGTCCAGAGACCTTCCACAGGGTACAGCTATGAGCGCCTGGACGGGTCTGTGCGCGGAGAGGAGCGCAACCTGGCCATCAAGAACTTCAGCACTAGAGACGTGTTTGTCTTCCTGCTCAGCACCAAAGCAGGTGAGCGCCACCATTGTTGTTTGACATTTTAGTTTGACCTGTTATATTGTAAACTTTAATAACATCACAAGCACGGCTGCACCATCACCTTCTACTCGAGTACTAGATCACCGTCTCGTCTCCACAGGGGGCGTGGGGTTGAATCTGACGGCGGCCGACACGGTGGTCTTCATGGACAGTGACTTCAACCCCCAGAATGACTTGCAGGCTGCTGCTCGCTGTCACCGGATTGGCCAGACGAGGTGATGCCAAACAGTCCAATAGATACCTCTGGTCTGTCTGCCTGTCCATCTCTCTACTCACTGTCTGTGTGTGTGTGTGTGTGTGTCAGGCCCGTGAAGGTGATCCGTCTCCTGGGCCGGGACTCGGTGGAGGAGATGGTGTACTCACGTGCGGCGTCCAAACTGGACCTCACCAACACAGTCATCCAGGAAGGACGCTTCTCCCTCCTGGACCAGGCCCAGACCGCAGCCTCCTCCACTGGGCTACAGGTCAGCTCCCCTCACCCCTAGAACCGACCAACCAAGCCCGCCTATAGGACCAGGGGCCCGTCATTACAAACATATTCCAAAATAACCATGAAATAACACATTTGCTTTGTCTGTGAATTCAGAACACAGGCTCATGGAATATTGTATTCGTAGACAAGTATACATTTCAAGGTCATTCCCGTCTTTCTGCTTCTCCGTCTAGCTGAGTGAGATCCTTCAGTTCGGAGTGGACAAACTGCTGGCATCTGAGGAGAGCTCCATACGGGACGTGGACCTGGGGAACATCCTCGGTCGTACACAGGATGGCCAGTGGGTGGAGCAGCAGGATCCGGCTTCACCCGGCAGAGAAGAGGAGGAGGAGGAGGAGGAGACTGATTCTGAAGCAGACGTCCAAAGTATGTCTTAGAGCACCCAGTGACATCACGGTCATATCTTGGATACGTTCTAAAACCAAAAGGCAGCTTACTGCAATCACTGTTTCTGATTGGTGTGATAATTAGTGACATCACTCTTTTCACCAGACCACATCTAGTGGACAATACTTTGTTGTGACATCACTATTCATTCGATCAGAAACCGTGATTTCTTGAATGACTGGATATCCCAGACGCAATTCAATCACAGCTTTAACCCAATCCAAAATTGGCTGTTGCTGGGGTTTTTATTTGGTTGGTTTCTTTAAAAGATGGAAAGAACCGGCCGGACCACATGTACTACTATGAGGGGAGGGACTACTCCAAGGAGCCCAGCGCTGAGGACCAGAAGAGCTTCCAGCGTCTTCAGGAGGAGCAGCGGGCTGAGCTCACAGAAGACACCGGGGAGGGCCCGTCCCTCAGATACAAAGCTGGGGTAACGTTGCTACACTCATGTTGGTCTGTTAGTAAGATGAAGCTAAAAGTGATGTATGGAATTGGACAAAAGTTGGTGGTTAGATTACTTCTGGGCCAAGGAACTGAATTTAGTCTGAATGCAGATCCAAGAGACGTTTTCATGGGGTGGAGGTATGTGCTCTACTGAGTGCCCCTTTAGTTAAGAGTTGTTTTCCCCTCGGTCCCCACATACCCTAAAGACTCTTAAAGTCCTTGTACTCCCTAGGTGTGTCTGGCCGGGCCTCTTGGGGTTTCCAGGCAGAAGAGGAAGCCTCTGACTGCGGCCCAGCTGGAGCTACGGCACCAGAAGAACCAGGAGTCGGCCGCCAAGAGGGCCAAACTCCATCAGGACCGGAGCAGGAAATTGGAGGAGCAGAAGCAGAAGAAAAAGTAGGACACTCTTGTTCTGGTATAGATCTGTTATAGGGCAGTCCAGAATACTTTGGAATACTTTTTCGAACGCTGACAATTTCCTGTGACTAGTCATTTAACAGATACAGGTAATCTCTGAGAAACAGGTTGGTACGGACGGCTGAACAGTCCATTAAGAAGCTGGTAGGGTTAAGGGTCGGCTGATGAAGGTAGGCTTCAGGACATTGGGGATCGAACCCAATGCCGAAACACAATGTTTCGGCTGGAAATCAAACACCGTAACCAATACTTCCTGAATTAAGAATATTGATATTCATGCATATTCAGTATATAACTTTATTCCATAGAAAGTTTTGATTCAGTTAAGCTGATCATGAAACTGATGAGTTATTGAACTGATTGACCGGTTGGTTTCAGGGAGGCCTGGTGGCAGAGCTCAGGATACCGGTCTCTGTGCCTTAACTCAGAGGACAGCGACGATGAGGAGGAGGGGGAGGAAGAGCGTGTTGACGTCAGCCTTGCCAGCGAGGGCTCCTCAGAGTCAGACCCTACTGCCATCCACTACGTGCTGGGGGACGTCACGCACCCTCAGGCAGGGCAAGCAGACGCCATCATTGTCCACTGTGTGGGTACGGACCCTCAAAACCCTCGTCAGGTTAATACATTGGATATGACCCTCGTTCCCTACTCCCTCTCTAGTAGTTCAATGTAGAGGACTATATAGTGAAATCCTTCCCTCATTCCCTACGCCCTCTCTAGTAGTTCAATATAGAGGACTATATAGTGAAATCCTTCCCTCATTCCCTACGCCCTCTCTAGTAGTTCAATGTAGAGAACTATATAGTGAAATCCTTCCCTCATTCCCTACTTCCTACTCCCTCTCTAGTAGTTCAATGTAGAGGCCTATATAGTGAAATCCTTCCCTCATTCCCTATGCCCTCTCTAGTAGTTCAATGTAGAGGACTATATAGTGAAATCCTTCCCTCATTCCCTACTCCCTCTCTAGTAGTTCAATGTAGAGGACTATATAGTGAAATCCTTCCCTCATTCCCTACTTCCTACTCCCTCTCTAGTAGTTCAATGTAGAGGACTATATAGTGAAATCCTTCCCTCATTCCCTACGCCCTCTCTAGTAGTTCAATGTAGAGGACTATATAGTGAAATCCTTCCCTCATTCCCTACTCCCTCTCTAGTAGTTCAATGTAGAGGACTATATAGTGAAATCCTTCCCTCATTCCCTACTTCCTACTCCCTCTCTAGTAGTTCAATGTAGAGGACTATATAGTGAAATCCTTCCCTCATTCCCTACTCCCTCTCTAGTAGTTCAATGTAGAGGACTATATAGTGAAATCCTTCCCTCATTCCCTACTCCCTCTCTAGTAGTTCAATGTAGAGGACTATATAGTGAAATCCTTCCCTCATTCCCTACTTCCTACTCCCTCTCTAGTAGTTCAATGTAGAGGACTATATAGTGAAATCCTTCCCTCATTCCCTACGCCCTCTCTAGTAGTTCAATGTAGAGGTCTATATAGTGAAATCCTTCCCTCATTCCCTACTCCCTCTCTAGTAGTTCAATGTAGAGGTCTATATAGTGAAATCCTTCCCTCATTCCCTACTCCCTCTCTAGTAGTTCAATGTAGGGGACTATATAGTGAAATCCTTCCCTCATTCCCTACTCCCTCTCTAGTAGTTCAATGTAGAGGACTATATAGTGAAATCCTTCCCTCATTCCCTACTCCCTCTCTAGTAGTTCAATGTAGAGGACTATATAGTGAAATCCTTCCCTCATTCCCTACTCCCTCTCTAGTAGTTCAATGTAGAGGACTATATAGTGAAATCCTTCCCTCATTCCCTACTCCCTCTCTAGTAGTTCAATGTAGAGGACTATATAGTGAAATCCTTCCCTCATTCCCTACTCCCTCTCTAGTAGTTCGATGTAGAGGACGATATAGTGAAATCCTTCCCTCATTCCCTACTCCCTCTCTAGTAGTTCAATGTAGAGGACTATATAGTGAAATCCTTCCCTCATTGCCTACTCCCTCTCTAGTAGTTCAATGTAGAGGACTATATAGTGAAATCCTTCCCTCATTCCCTACTCCCTCTCTAGTAGTTCAATGTAGTGGACTATATAGTGAAATCCTTCCCTAGTTCCCTACTCCCTCTCTAGTAGTTCAATGTAGAGGACTATATAGTGAAATCCTTCCCTCATTGCCTACTCCCTCTCTAGTAGTTCAGTGTAGAGGACTATATAGTGAAATCCTTCCCTCATTCCCTACTCCCTACTCCCTCTCTAGTAGTTCAGTGTAGAGGACTATATAGTGAAATCCTTCCCTCATTCCCTACTCCCTCTCTAGTAGTTCAATGTAGAGGACTATATAGTGAAATCCTTCCCTCATTCCCTACTCCCTCTCTAGTAGTTCAATGTAGAGGACTATATAGTGAAATCCTTCCCTCATTCCCTACTCCCTCTCTAGTAGTTCAATGTAGAGGACTATATAGTGAAATCCTTCCCTCATTCCCTACTCCCTCTCTAGTAGTTCAATGTAGAGGACTATATAGTGAAATCCTTCCCTCATTCCCTACTCCCTCTCTAGTAGTTCAATGTAGAGGACTATATAGTGAAATCCTTCCCTCATTCCCTACTCCCTCTCTAGTAGTTCAATGTAGAGGACTATATAGTGAAATCCTTCCCTCATTCCCCAGTCCCTCTCTAGTAGTTCAATGTAGTGGACTATATAGTGAAATCCTTCCCTCGTTCCCTACTCCCTCTCTAGTAGTTCAATGTAGAGGACTATATAGTGAATCCTTCCCTCATTCCCTACTCCCTCTCTAGTAGTTCAATGTAGAGGACTATATAGTGAAATCCTTCCCTCATTCCCTACTCCCTCTCTAGTAGTTCAATGTAGAGGACTATATAATGAAATCCTTCCCTCATTCCCTACTCCCTCTCTAGTAGTTCAATGTAGAGGACTATATAGTGAAATCTTTCCCTCATTCCCTACTCCCTCTCTAGTAGTTCAATGTAGAGGACTATATAGTGAAATCCTTCCCTCATTCCCTACTCCCTCTCTAGTAGTTCAATGTAGAGGACTATATAGTGAAATCCTTCCCTCATTCCCTACTCCCCCTCTAGTAGTTCAATGTAGAGGGCTATATAGTGAAATCCTTCCCTCATTCCCTACTCCCTCTCTAGTAGTTCAATGTAGAGAACTATATAGTGAAATCCTTCCCTCATTCCCTACTCCCTCTCTAGTAGTTCAATGTAGAGGACTATATAGTGAAATCCTTCCCTCATTCCCTACTCCCTCTCTAGTAGTTCAATGTAGAGGACTATATAGTGAAATCCTTCCCTCATTCCCTACTCCCTCTCTAGTAGTTCAATGTAGAGGACTATATAGTGAACTCCTTCCCTCGTTCCCTACTCCCTCTCTAGTAGTTCAATGTAGAGGACTATATAGTGAAATCCTTCCCTCATTCCCTACTCCCTCTCTAGTAGTTCAGTGTAGAGGACTATATAGTGAAATCCTTCCCTCATTCCCTACTCCCTCTCTAGTAGTTCAATGTAGAGGACTATATAGTGAAATCCTTCCCTCATTCCCTACTCCCTCTCTAGTAGTTCAATGTAGAGGACTATGTAGTGAAATCCTTCCCTCATTCCCTACCCCCTCTCTAGTAGTTCAATGTAGAGGTCTATATAGTGAAATCCTTCCCTACTCCCTCTCTAGTAGTTCAATGTAGAGGACTATATAGTGAAATCCTTCCCTCATTCCCTACTCCCTCTCTAGTAGTTCAATGTAGAGGACTATATAGTGAAATCCTTCCCTCATTCCCTACTCCCTCTCTAGTAGTTCAATGTAGAGGACTATATAGTGAAATCCTTCCCTCATTCCCTACTCCCTCTCTAGTAGTTCAATGTAGAGGGACAGCGCTTCAAAATGGAAAACTCACAAGGGTGATTTTGGACATTAGCCACATAGTGGCTGCTGTTGTATCGGTCGTGTTAAATGTGTAATTGATGCGTGTTGTGTACAGATGACTCTGGGCGCTGGGGACGTGGCGGTCTGTTTACTGCTCTGGAGATGAGGTCCGATGAGCCAAGCAAACAATACCAGCAAGCAGGTAGCATGAAAGGTAAGCCAGAGCTAATGAACGATACAAGCTAGCGGGTAGTATCGACGCTAGGCTGAATCTGAACTTATATAAATGTATTTGTGTGTAAATGTGCTGTATGCCCTACAAGCTGCTTTGAATGAGTTAGCATAATGTATGTTTAGGTTTAAAGTTATGCTAGCCATGTTGAACATTAACTGTGTGTTCCAGACTTGGACCTGGGAAATGTGCTTCTTTTCCCCATCGATGACAAACTGTCCAGGTCGGAGGGCCAAGACCAGGTAGGGAGATCCAATTGGATCCTTCTGTCCTGGTGCTTTTGCATCGTGGTTGTTCCTTTGTAAGGTTGGCGTTCCTCGCCAAATACTCCCATGTCAACACGCTTGCTCCTTGGTAGAGGTTGAAGCTGTGATCCCCTGCTGCTCCTGTCTGAGTGTTGATGTGCCCTTGAGCAGGAGCGCTGGCCTGAAGAGGACACTGGGAACAAAGAGTTGAAACTGTTGTTTGTCCGTGAAAGTGTTCAATGTCCTGTCCATGTGTGGAGGTTTGACTGTGTATTAAAGTGTTTCATTCTGAATGGGCATTCTCACACAAACACACACACAGACACAGAGACACACACACATTACACACTACTACTAGTGCAGCTGATGCTCCATGGGGGACCTCTGTGTTGTGTGTCAGCTGGCCCTCATCGTGGCCCAGCTCAGGGACCCATCCAACCACCTGTCTGGGATACACCTCAGTGCTCTGGAAGGAGGCCTGAAGAAGATCTACTCTGTGGCTCGAAGGAGTAAAGGTCAGACCTGTTCATACATGTTTTTTGGTATTTATCATTTCCGGTGATTTCTGGGTGGGTTCTTTAAAAATCAGCTGCTTAGCTTTTCCTAAAGTTGTACATCTATCTATCTATCTATATATATTCCATTTTATAATAGCGGTTTGGTATGTTCTTGGTTGGAGTAGTGCATGAGTAGTGCGTGTCGGTGTGTGAACTGTCCCCTCCCAGCCAGTGTGCACCTGCCCCGTATCGGTCACTCCACCCCAGGGTTCAACTGGTACGGCACCGAGAGGCTGATCAGGAAGTACCTGTCCTCCAGGGGCGTCCCCACCTTCATGTATCCTGCCCTACTGTACATTACGTGGTCCGTCACACCTCATACGTAGTCCTACTGCATCGCCTTGTCCTCCATGATGTCACCATCATCTTTAAGACATCGTCGTACAACACCTCCTCCTACTTCATGTCAGCTACGTGACATCACCCTTCCTCCCTTAGTTACATACCCAACTCATTATACGTGACATCACCCTACACTATATCCCCCTACACCACATCATCTATCACGTCACGTCATCCTACAGTCATCGGTGTACATTGATTACTAAGCATGTTCATTTCAGCCAACCCTGCCTTAAGACCAAAGGTCACAATGATGGTTATGTTTAGCCTTGACCCGGCCACTGACAGATATTACCACAAACGGACCACCAACATGACTAGCACCGCTCCACCCGCTGTGCCACCCGCTGCTCAACCCTCCACCTCCACCCCACCACCTTCTCCCTGCGTCCCCACCCCAGCGTCTCCGGGCGGGTCAGCTGGACCGGCCAGGGGGTGGGACATCCAAGCCCCTGGCTGTGGGACGCGGAGTCCTGCCGTCCTGCCGTCCTTCATGAAGGGGGCGTTTGTGTTGTTCTACAACCTGCCCGCCACGGAGAAGAAGAGGCTAGCACGCTACCTCATCACATATCCTCACAGGGGCTCTCTATCAATTAACCCATCGGCTACATGGGGTATTAAGATGACTCCTACCGTAATTAATGGGATGAAAACTCAAACTAACTCCAAGTGAATTGTATTCTCCTCCGGCAATTGCCCTGAAAAGCTGTTATTAAACTATAAAGTAAATAATAAATAAACTACAGTGATTAACCTATAAAGTTAACTCCAGTGGTAAATGCAGAAGTATAGTTCTGTACTGTAGCTTGTTACATATGCAGTTGTACCTTAATTAAAGTTTACTTATGATGGAGACGAAGAAGACATCATGAGTCCTACTGTCACACACATCGTCGCCGAGGTCACCCACGCCTTCCACTCACAGGTGAGTCTGTTAGGTATGTAGGCTCGTTAACTATAGGTGTGTAAATCACAGGTATGTAGGCTCGTTAACTACAGGTGTGTTAATCACAGGTATGTAGGCTTGTTAACTACAGGTGTGTTAATCACAGGTATGTAGGCTTGTTAACTACAGGTGTGTTAATCACAGGTATGTAGGCTCGTTAACTACAGGTGTGTTAATCACAGGTATGTAGGCTCGTTAACTACAGGTGTGTTAATCACAGGTATGTAGGCTCGTTAACTACAGGTGTGTTAATCACAGGTATGTAGGCTCATTAACTACAGGTGTGTTAATCACAGGTAGGTAGGCTCATTAACTACAGGTGTGTTATCACAGGTAGGTAGGCTCATTAACTACAGGTGTGTTATCACAGGTAGGTAGGCTCATTAACTACAGGTGTGTTAATCACAGGTATGTAGGCTCATTAATTACAGGTGTGTTATCACAGGTAGGTAGGCTCATTAACTAAGGTGTGTTAAACACAGGTAGGCCTTTTAATCGCAGGTAAAAGTCTGGGAGGTAATTTTTCACTCTTGGAAACATAGCTAGTTTGCAACGCAAGCAAAGTGTTTTTTTTGGAGCAGTGTCGCTAGACCACGCCCCCTGGCTAACTGCGACCCGTGAGGAATCCAAGCTGACAACCCTAACCTGAGGAAGGCCTGTCGAGCACTAGCTAGCTTAGTAGCTAAGGTGTCTGTAGACTGTAATGGCAGGTAGACCTGTGGATGGTGAAGTGTGTTCACAGGTGAGTTAATTGCAGGTAGGTATGTTAATAACAGGGGAGGCGTGTTTAAACACAGTGAGGTCGACCCCTTGTTCACCTGGTTTGCTTTTTATTTTCCCAATCCTTCTTGTTAAATGTTGTTTAAAGGGTCGGCTCTTCTTCCTACGGGCGACTCCAGAATGCCGCTTTGTGTACACAGTGTCAACAAAAGGTGTGTTGTTGTTTACCAGGAGCTCCAGGACTTGTTGCGTCGCTACCCCCAGGCAGTGGTCACGCAGACGGCCTGGTTAGACGCCTGCTACTCCAGACAGATGCGAGTGGACCCCACGCCTTTCCTGGTCCCCTTCAGATGAGTCCATGGCGGACACGGTGGAGGGGACCTAGACCGTGTACTCGCTACAAGCGAGAGTGCAGATGTTTGCGATGTTTACGACGACGAGACGGCCGTCGTCAAAACACGTGCGCTTAACTTTAATGTGGCTTTAGGATAGTTGTTTATAGTACACTGTTTGCACTTAATGTAAACGTCTTTCTTCTTCATTGCCAGTTCTTCAGTCTGTTGTGATAGTAGTCGCATAGTTCTAATGAGTTTAATCATCCTAAAAGATATGCAATGTCTTTGTATTCATCAAATCAATGAATAGTCTGGTAATGTTAATAAATGAATAAGTCACTGTTCTCTCCGTCAAGTCGATTCTACTTTGATTTAGCAACAGGAATCCAGAGTGTCTTTCACCCTTATAATATACCTCCCTAGACCTATCCTATTAAGTAGGCCTCCCTAGACCTATCCTATTAAGTAGGCCTCCCTAGACCTATCCTATTAAGTAGGCCTCCCTAGACCTATCCTATTAAGTAGGCCTACCTAGACCTATCCTATTATGTAGGCCTACCTAGACCTATCCTATTATGTAGGCCTACCTAGACCTATCCTATTACCACCTTTTTTTTCACCGCGGTGGCCCGATCTTGCAGAATTGCCCTCTACAACATCCGCAGGATCCGGCCCTTCCTCACACGTGAAGCGGCGCAGATCCTGGTCCAAGCGCTCGTCATCACCCGCCTCGACTACTGCAACTCTCTCCTGGCGGGACTCCCCGCCTCTGCAACCAAGCCCCTCCAACGCATCCAGAACGCAGCAGCACGCCTGGTATTCAACCTACCGAAATTCTCCCACGTGACCCCTCTCTTCCGCGAACTCCACTGGCTTCCGGTAAATGCTCGCATCAAATTCAAGATTCTGGTGCTGACCTTTAGGGCAGTCAATGGAACTGCCCCGGCCTACCTCCAGGCGTTGGTCAAACCCTACATCCCAGCCAGAGCGCTCCGCTCAACTTCTGCCAGGCGACTTGTTCGACCTTCACTAAGGTCAACCAAACATCGCTCGTCCAAAACCCAGCTCTTCACGGCTCTGGCCCCACAGTGGTGGAATGAACTCCCGTCTCATGTCAGGACGGCAGAGTCCCTCGCCAGCTTCCGCAAGAGACTCAAGACCCACCTGTTCAGAGTCCACCTGGACTCTCCTTTGTGAAACCCCTAAACTTGCTTAAGTCCTGACATTAATAGCTCTTAGCATGTTGTATATGTTAGCAAGTGTATGTCCTTAATGTTGTTAACACGCTCTTATCACAGCTACTTAAGCAGGTGACCTAGCAGTACGAAATTGTGTTATTCATCTTGTCAATATGAATACTTGTGAACTGCTGTATTTATATGTTTGCGTACCCCAGTGTTATGCTATTGTCTGCTTCAACTAATGTACACCTTGTAAGTCGCTTTGGATAAAAGCGTCTGCCAAATGCCCTAAATGTAAATGTAAATGTAGGCCTCCCTAGACCTATCCTATTAAGTAGGCCTACCTAGACCTATCCTATTATGTAGGTCTACCTAGACCTATCCTATTATGTAGGCCTACCTAGACCTATCCTATTAAGTAGGCCTACCTAGACCTATCCTATTATGTAGGCCTACCTAGACCTATCCTATTATGTAGGCCTACCTAGACCTATCCTATTAAGTAGGCCTATTAACAAAATCAACCCCCTAAGCTAATAATTAAAAGTTTAAAAAAAGGTTAATGTTAATTACATTGAAGAGTAGGCCTCAGTGTGGAATCGCGTATGGAGGAGAGAAATTGGTATTCAGAAGAGGTTTGGTTGATCGACAACTGATTCTACCACACAGGTTAAGTATAAGGAGATAATGCTTGCATTGATTAGGCTACTACTATTAAAGTTCCTTAAAAATCACCCGAGTGTAAAAAAGCTGAATTGAATTCAGAAGTACACATAGGCCTAGAGCAGCTTGACATTGACATACCAGGGATGTACAGTAAGTAGAACTCGTCTGTTCAGACACGGAACTCCAGGGTTGCGCAACGCCTGTGATCCGCCCGCAGGCCTGCGTGAGACTGCACACAAAGATGCGCTACTTTTACTATCCGGGACGCCCGGAAGGGCGGAGCTAGAGCTTCACTGGGGCGTGTCCAATTGAAATGTGACATAAGCGCTTCTTCGCGAAACGTCAACCTTCATTCTCTGTTCTGGAAGGAACCGACAACAATGAAGAAGGAACTTTTACACCGAGGCGGAAAATAAGGACTCGTTTCCCCTTTTTCTTCACCCAACAAACAAACAAACAAACACCCGTTAGTGTGATGAAGCGAGGGGGCGCGTGCACGTAACCTACCTGTCGGAGCCGCGGAGGAAAACTAAAAGGTAAGGATTTGTGTTATCAAAGGTGGCGACAACTAGGGTCGTGTTCTCGGAGCTAGTGGAGGTTCTCTCTGACAGATGAGCCGTGTTCTCGGAGCTAGTGGAGGTTCTCTCTGACAGATGAGCCGTGTTCTCGGAGCTAGTGGAGGTTCTCTCTGACAGATGAGCCGTGTTCTCGGAGCTAGTGGAGGTTCTCTCTGACAGATGAGCCGTGTTCTCGGAGCTAGTGGAGGTTCTCTCTGACAGGTGAGCCGTGTTCTCGGAGCTAGTGGAGGTTCTCTCTGACAGGTGAGCCGTGTTCTCGGAGCTAGTGGAGGTTCTCTCTGACAGGTGAGCCGTGTTCTCGGAGCTAGTGGAGGTTCTCTCTGACAGGTGAATGTCGCTGTGCGGAGGTGGGGGGTTTCTGCTCTCTTTCGACAGCAAAGACTATGGAACAGGATGTCACCAAAGAACGAACGAACAGGAAGAAAGATCTGAGTACAGAAAACCCAAATAGTGTGGCCACCTTTAACATGAAAGCGTTTGCACCAAGTTGACGTATTTCATACACATAGCAATACAAATGATAGGTCGACACTGAATTGAGGTCGGATGGCAAGAGGCTTTCACCCGTTTGTTAGTTTTATAACTTTACAGTAGTTTGGAGCAGCTAACACCCCCCCCCCCCCAACACCACCCATCTCTGGGTTACACGCCCCCCAACACCACCCATCTCTGGGTTACACCCCCCCCCAACACCACCCATCTCTGGGTTACACGCCCCCCAACACCACCCATCTCTGGGTTACACCCCCCCCAACACCACCCATCTCTGGGTTACACCCCCCCCAACACCACCCATCTCTGGGTTACACCCCCCCCCCCCAACACCACCCATCTCTGGGTTACACCCCCCCCCCCCCCCCAACACCACCCATCTCTGGGTTCTCTCATTATTCCCTCTTGTCGCGGTGTCTCCATGTGATGGACGGCAAATGCGAGCATTTCAATGGATTCACAGCAGCCCTGCAATTATAACACCGCCTGAATGAATCATCTTTGCTAAAACTTAACAAGGAAGGCCTACTTAATAGGATAGGTTTAGGTAGGCCTACTTAATAGGATAGGTCTAGGGAGGCCTACTTAATAGGATAGGTCTAGGGAGGCCTACTTAATAGGATAGGTCTAGGGAGGCCTACTTAATAGGATAGGTCTAGGTAGGCCTACTTAATAGGATAGGTCTAGGGAGGCCTACTTAATAGGATAGGTCTAGGTAGGCCTACTTAATAGGATAGGTCTAGGGAGGCCTACTTAATAGGATAGGTCTAGGAAGGCCTACTTAATAGGATAGGTCTAGGGAGGCCTACTTAATAGGATAGGTCTAGGTAGGCCTACTTAATAGGATAGGTCTAGGGAGGCCTACTTAATAGGATAGGTCTAGGGAGGCCTACTTAATAGGATAGGTCTAGGGAGGTATATATATGTGTTGTCTAGCTGTAAAGTCTATTGTCATAACCCTTGTGGGCAGTGAGCTGCCCGACCTGGACCCCCATGGATGTCCGAGGGGAGATCCCTGACTATGTTGTCCTCACCTGTGTACCCAACCTCACCATCCAAAAGGTAAATATTACACCTTTATACATATATAGTTCATAATTATTAAAATTTGTCAGTGTATAGCACAAGTACAGTACAGCGAAAGGAATTTCTCTGCATTTAACCCATCCTAGTGTTAGGAGCAGCGCCCGGGGACCAGGTTAAGGTGGTTAAGGACACCTCCAGTCTGCTAGGAGGAGCCTCACAGTCCTCTGAAGAGTGTAGGCTACACTCAGACCTACCGCTGTTCAACTTTCCCAATGAAAAGAAGTAGATTCTATCTTTTCACCCGTTAATACAATTATTTAGACACGATTTGCGGCAAGTAAAATCAAAACATGGGTTCTATTGGCAGCACAGTCGACTATAACATAGTACATACGTACTATTTTAGTCGACTCAAACTTCTCATTTGAAAACAAAAGTTAAGTTAGTCTTGGCTTAGTTAAGTTAGTCTTGGCTGAATATACATTTTTTGTAAAGTACAGGAAAAAGAAAGCTGTTGAAAAAGATCTTATCAAAACCCACGCAGGCGGTTTGATAAGAAGGGTTTGATTTGACCCTAATATGTAGTGATCAATACATACAATGAAGGATGAGGCCCAACACAAACCATACCACCAGGAAATCCAATTCAAACTGAAGACATGAGGGAGACTAGATAATAAATGGGCTTAACCAAATGAAACACGAGGGGAGGAACACAAACAATCCATCACCATCACACACCAGTCACAAGTCTTTCCATTTCCCCCCGTGAAATGGTCTGACCCAATCAACCAAGTCAAGCAGCTGCTGTGTGGCTCTGGCCTCAGCAGAGGTCAACTCAAATCAAGATAAAGCTATGTTATACTAAAGCATGTTATCATGTGATAACATTATATTAACTGTGACATTCACATTCACCAAGTGGCCACATAGGTTATTTGGGAATTTTGGGAGGTTATTTGGGGTTTTTGGGGAAATCTTCTACAACCTTACGGCGGCTAGGTGAACGAGGTCTGTTGTGTTGACAGCCAACATCCTCACAACAGAGACCTCTTGACCGTTAACAGTAACGCCAAGCACAACACACCGCAGGAGGACGACGAGACCATGAGCCAACTCCAGAGGGAGGGCGGGACCATGAGCCGGCTCCAGAGCGAGGGCGGGACCATGAGCCGGGTCCAGAGCGAGGGCGGGACCATGAGCCGGGTCCAGAGCGAGGGCGGGACCATGAGCCGGGTCCAGAGCGAGAGCGGGACCATGAGCCGGCTCCAGAGCGAGGGCGGGACCATGAGCCAGGTCCAGAGCGAGGGCGGGACCCTCCCAGACCCCGACTCCCCCGACTCCCACGGCTGTTGTGACAACGGGGGCCGCGGCGACCTCGAACCCCACGCCCACCGCCCCGCCCACTTCCTGTCCGACCTGAACTGCGGCTCTTTCCCGCCGGCCCAGGGCTACGCCCACCGCTGCCCCCACCCCCCCACGCCCTTCCCCAGCCGCCTCCCGGATGGCTCCTGGGGGCCCAGCTTCGCCGGAAGCAGCGGCTGGACGGGCTCCGCTGCGTTCCCCGGCGGGCGGGCCGACTCCTGCCCGGTGTCCGGGGGCCGGTCGGGGGAGAGCGCGTCGTACGTCCCGGAGGAGAAGTTCCCCTCGCTGGGGGGCCGCTACAGCCCCAGCGTGGGCAGCATGGAGCCCCCCTACTCGCTGCACTCCAACAACCCGTCGGCGGAGCTCTACCGCCACACGCCGTCCCCCTACTACTGCCTCCCCCCGGGGGCCGCCTGCTGCACACAGTGCCCCCAGGAGGCCTTCAAGAGAGGGCAGCAGATGCCCATGCCGGGACCCCACCTGCCCTACGGACCCTTCTGTGAGTCGTGTCCTTCTGTCCCGGGGGTTTCTTAACGCTGCGTCTGATTGTGTTTGGGTCCCGAGACCCAAAAGACCACCTGGGCGTGTGATGTGGGATCCGACTGCAGCGGCCCAGACGTCGACGCCCGCTGTGGTGTAGGCTTTATTAGGTCTTATTGGAGTATGCTTCAATTTCAAATAAAAAGTTGAGTTGACTTTAGTAGTACATGGTATGTACGTATGTGGAATAAGCGGTTAGCTACCGCAGTTTTAACAAAAAGGGGTTTTCATCAACCCAAATAATACAAAATCAGGTCGTTTTGTGCGTCGGCCTTCCAGCTAGACCACAACCCATTTCAGGTCTCCGACCCACCGTTAAGAACCCCAGACGCTTACCGCGGTGAAGTGGTGCATTATGGGTAGACCCCGTGGTGAAGTGGTGCATTATGGGTAGACCCCGTGGTGAAGTGGTGCATTATGGGTAGACCCCGTGGTGAAGTGGTGCATTATGGGTGGTGAAGTGATGCATTATGGGTAGACCCCGTGGTGAAGTGATGCTTTATGGGTAGACCCCGTGGTGAAGTGATGCATTATGGGTAGACCCCGTGGTGAAGTGATGCATTATGGGTAGACCCTGCGGTGAAGTGATGCATTATGGGTAGACCCCGTGGTGAAGTGATGCTTTATGGGTAGACCCCGTGGTGAAGTGATGCATTATGGGTAGACCCCGTGGTGAAGTGATGCATTATGGGTAGACCCCGTGGTGAAGTGATGCTTTATGGGTAGACCCCGTGGTGAAGTGATGCATTATGGGTAGACCCCGTGGTGAAGTGATGCATTATGGGTAGACCCCGTGGTGAAGTGATGCATTATGGGTAGACCCCGTGGTGAAGTGATGCATTATGGGTAGACCCCGTGGTGAAGTGATGCATTATGGGTAGACCCCGTGGTGAAGTGATGCATTATGGGTAGACCCCGTGGTGAAGTGATGCTTTATGGGTAGACCCCGTGGTGAAGTGATGCATTATGGGTAGACCCCGTGGTGAAGTGATGCATTATGGGTAGACCCCGTGGTGAACAATAACCCATTCTACTTTTTGATTGGATAAGATCCCAATGACAGCCGAGTTCCGGGAGAGAGCGGCGTGCACCAGTAAGCCTCCATATATGGTTTCTATACAATACACCGCATCAATGGGATTGAGCGCCACCTTCACACTACATAACTATACCTAACCCTATACCCTATCCCTATGTTTAGATCTACATTTAGCCTTTTTGTTGTCACTGTGTCTAGTTCCCACGGCCCGGCGAATACACAGAAGAACCCAACCGATAGCATCCAACTATCCCTGGAACAGAGTGAGTTGTGTGTGTGTGTGTGTGTGTGTGTGTGTGTGTGTGTGTGTGTGTGTGTGTGTGTGTGTGTCCCCGTTTCCCTGGAGTAAGAGGTAATAACAGTCCATGTGTCCACCCCAGGGAAGGTGTTCGTGACATACGAGGCAGACAGCGAGGACCACGTCCTCAAGGTCATCAACTTTGTTGCGCTGTTGCGACACAACGGCTTCGACACACATGTGCGTACACGCCGCTGTGCCCCGCCCCCCTAAACATGATGTACTGTCTCCCACATCTGACGGCTGAGGGGTATTCATCTTGTTCTCCCCTGGCTCGGGTTTTTCTCCACCTCTGTTTACTGTTGCCTAGCACCCATTGTGTTATCTGTTGCCTAGCACCCATTGTGTTATCTGTTGCCTAGCACCCATCGGCAAGCACTTTGACACGCACGTTTTGGGCCGTGGCGTTTAAAGAGTAATGACGTTTAAAGAGTAATGGCGTTTAAATGCCATGTTCCCTAAGAGTTATGTTCTGTTCCTACTGGTCGGGTTCCAGATCGACATGTTCCAGCAACAGGTCCGGAGCATCAGCAAGATAGACTTCATGGAGCGGTATCTGAGTGAGGTACGAAGCACCCACACCCACACCCACTGAGTGAGGAACTTGGCACCCACACTCTATTGGCTGGTATCTGAGTGAGGAACGAAGCACCCACACTCTATTGGCTGGTATCTGAGTGAGGAACGAAGCACCCACACCCTATTGGCTGGTATCTGAGTGAGGAACGAAGCACCCACACTCTATTGGCTGGTATCTGAGTGAGGAACGAAGCACCCACACCCTATTGGCTGGTATCTGAGTGAGGAACGAAGCACCCACACCCTATTGGCTGGTATCTGAGTGAGGAACGAAGCACACCCCGCCCTATTGGCTGGTATCTGAGTGAGGAACGAAGCACACCCCGCCCTATTGGCTGGTATCTGAGTGAGGTTCAGCTCACCAACCAAGAACAGTGAAAGGTTCAATGACTGTTGTTTAGACTCGGGTTGTGTGTTGTTCAATGTGAATGTGAGTGTGTGACTGAATTTGTGCATGAGGGAGAAAAAGCGAGAGAAAATGTGCCAGGTGATATTGTTCTAAACCCGGTTCCCCCCTTCCTCTCTCCCCTCCCCTTCCTCCCTCGTCCCACAACAGAAGGAGTACCTGATCATCATCATCATCAGTCCAAGGTACTACGACGCCGTGACCGCTTCCCCGTTCGGCTTGGAGACCGACGAGAGGACGTTCAACACGGTGTACATCCACAAGCAGGTCAGCCCTCTCTCTCCCTCCCTCCATGCAGCACTGCAAACACGCCTTGGGGCCTCACAGCGATAGGTCCACCATTTAAAGGGTTGAAGTGCTCATCACCCCGCCCTGCGTTTCTCCGTAATGCCGCGTCTCCATCGTTTTGGAATTTCCGGTTCAGATGAACAGAAGCGCTACGCTCCAGGAAAATGCTTTACCCGTCGCTTCAAATACCAGAGGAGAGAATCATCGTCTTCGTCAAACAAGTCAACGGAAAAAGAAAGATATAGACCCAGAATGACGTGGATGTAGGCTAATATCTATAAAGCAACCTTTTAAAGCACCCAGCGGTGATCCAAATCAGCGTTGTACGGCAGTGGTTGTTTTTCAGGTTTTTCAGGGTGAAAACATTGAAAAGTCTCCAGACTTTGGAGCTGACTCGGCATTCTCTAAATCCAAATAATAAAACATCTATCATGACTAACCGAAAGCTCTGGCTGTCGGCCAATCCAACATCCACATTTTAAACACTAACTAAATGATAATGGAGTAAAGCTTTTTTTTTTTTTAAAGATTTTCTTGAATTTAATTTAACAAAACAATCATGTTGCTGGTGTCCCTGCCCCAACGGGGGCCCCCCTCCCCCCCAAGGGCCCCCTCCCTCCCACCTACGGGGCCCCCTCCCTCCCACCTACGGGGCCCCCTCCCTCCCCCACGGGGGCCCCTCCCCACTTCTTTCTCCCACAGGTCTTTCAGTAGAACACACTAACAGGCGGTAGTTAATGTCGGCTGTAGGCAAACTCTGTGCTTTAAAGGCAGATTAAAGAGGAACAGGAACCAGTGACATTTGGCCTGATGCTTGCGCCTGCCTCTTGGGTGTGGGGAGGGGGATGTGAGGCTCGGTGGCAATATTATATGAATTAGAATTGGATCAGTTTAGTGGATTCATTAGTTTGAAGCTTTTTTGTAATTTTTTTGTTTTTGTTTTGTGTCCATATCAGTTACAGAATGAATTCATCCAAAATGGAAGCAAGAATTTTAGATTCATTCCCATCATATTCCCGGGGGCCAGAAAGGTAATTTCAACACTTTGTGGTGAATTATGAATGGTGTTTTTTACACTTCCATGCATGCCATTTTATTAATATTGATATTAATTTAATTTATACTCAACCCAATGACACTTTAAATGCATTTTAACTTGTGACTCATTTTGAATTACAATAAATAATATTTATTGTATACTCTCCCCATATTGTAATGTATTAGTTGTGAATCTTGTAATCTCAATCTAATCTCAACATGCGGTCCTCTAATTCAGTGCCACGTTCCCACCTGGCTGCAGAACACCCACGTGTTCACCTGGCCTCGGGACCTCGACGACATCCTGAGGAGACTCATGAGAGTGGAGAAGTACAACCCCCCCAGCATCGGATCGCTACCCACCATCATCTCCCGGCCCATCTAGAGACCTACAGACACCTCCACACCATCTAGAGACCTACAGACACCTCCACACCATCTAGAGACCTACAGACACCTCCACACCATCTAGAGACCTACAGACACCTCCACACCATCTAGAGACCTACAGACACCTCCACACCATCTAGAGACCTACAGACACCTCCACACCATCTAGAGACCTACAGACACCTCCACACCATCTAGAGACCTACAGACACCTCCACACCATCTAGAGACCTACAGACACCTCCACACCATCTAGAGACCTACAGACACCTCCACACCATCTAGAGACCTTTGTGAGCCGAGGAAACCTGAAGAAGTTCTTTGTGTTGGTTGGATGGTCCGTCTCTTCCCTCTTCTCCCGGTGCAGAGGCACCGACCTTGAAAGGGGAACAGTGACCCATTTGTCCTTCCTCATCTGCCAGGAAGTCGTTGCTAAGATAGTCATATTTGTCGTGAGCTTGCGTCGGGACACTAGCATGACCAAACATTTAAGCTTCATTCGGTTAAGATTAATTTTCCATTTTTTTTTACCAACATTACTTTATACAATTTGTATTCTTATAAATGATGGAATTTAATGAAACGCAATAAACGACGGTACAGATTTGAAAGTCATATTTTTACTGTGCTACTCAACATTTCCCTTCCCTCCCTTTTTAAGCAGTAGCTAAGGTGGAGCCCACAGGATCAGGTGGAGTGTGTGGATCCATGAGGGCCTGTTGGGAGGCGGGAGACAGACCACCTCAAACTGGTTGGCCTAGAAACATTTTGACAGAGAAGGAAGTGTAGCATTCATGGTATGCTGTGCAGATCTGATAAACCCAAAGAGAAAAAAAACAACCATGTCAGCAGAGACGCTACGAGATACACACACACACTTGCCCGTGTCTTGACTGGAGGTGTTAGAGTTTCTACAGAAAGAGATTGACATCTCTCCACTTGTGGTAAACAGGATGTAGCTGACGGAGGTGTTGAGCTGACGGAGTGTTCTGGAGGTTCCAAGTAGGTCAGTCTTAGTTTGAGACTTGAAGAAGAGATAGAGGAGCTCTCCACGGCTCCTCTTCACAAGAGGTGAATACTACAGACGCCAGTCTGAGTACAGTGGTTTTAAAAAAAATAATATATCAAAGTTCTACAATACAAGTATGTGTATATATATACATATATACACAATACATATACATGTATATGTATATATATATATGTGTATGTATGTATATATATATATATGTGTATGTATGTATGTATATATATATGTATAATATGTATGCAAAAAAAAGACAAATTAAATCTGTAATAGACTACAAAGTGACTTCATGTAAATAGTATCCGGAAACGAACAAAAACGGACAATAAGTTCCATTTTATTGTATGTAAAAACACTGAAGTGCCATTTGTTCAAAGCTAAAAAAACAAAACAACATTTAAAAAGCAGGAAGCGTTTTAATTTCCTTCAAGGAAAAAGTACAATAAGTTACAGTACAGCAAATGGTTCCCGTCTTCCGGCTGGGAGACAGACGACAAACAGAAGTTACTGCTGTCCCCCAGACAGGGACATGGGCAGACAGGCTGCTGTCCCCCAGACAGGGACATGGGCAGACAGGCTGCTGTCCCCCAGACAGGCTGCTGTCCCCCAGACAGGGACATGGGCAGACAGGCTGCTGTCCCCCAGACAGGGACATGGGCAGACAGGCTGCTGTCCCCCAGACAGGGACATGGACAGACAGGCTGCTGTCCCCCAGACAGGGACATGGGCAGACAGGCTGCTGTCCCCCAGACAGGGACATGGACAGACAGGCTGCTGTCCCCCAGACATGGAGACAGGCTGCTGTCCCCCAGACAGGGACATGGGCAGACAGGCTGCTGTCCACACTGTGTGTGTATGTGTGTATGTGTGTGTTAGTCTGTGTCACTGTGGTGGGTCTGTTTGTGTGGGTGTGTGCGTGTATAAATATAGCCACACACAAATGCTTAAAAAATATAAAAAAAGCTAAAACCTTTTGAATCTTCTTTGTCATTCCCTGTGAGCGAGAGAGACTAGGAACTACACGTGTACTTCATGGTATTAGAAAAACTGACAAATACTTCATATCAAGTCACATGCCGCTCAGACGTCGTCCGCTGGCAGTGTCGGAACGTGGAACCGCGGTCTGGTGAAGAAGGCCATCTTCTCTCTGGGAAACAACGAGAAAAAGAGGGGTTTTATCCTCTGTATGTTTATATCTATATCTGTATATATCATTACGTTACACAGCTTACGGTGACCACAACATGAGACAATAATATTGAATGTTCGTCAACCTTATTCATCCGAGAAACAAAGAATCACTGCAAGACCATTCGCTACTGAAAAAATAAAATCTATTCTTGGTTGTGTAAGAAAGAAACAATCTAATCTGCGGAGATCCATCTTCTCGGAGCTAGCTAGCCTGGAGCACCAGGGCTGAGCTAAGGGACTAGCGGCGCGGCACACTGCCATCCTTCTCGCAATGTAAACAAAAGGTTCCATGCCAAATAACGGGAATTTTAAACCAACACATGTCGACGGCGAGCGTGCAGCCTCTACTTCCCGTCACACCCGAGGTACCTTAATCCCGCCCCCAGAGTGGGGAGTTGAAACGCCCAGTCAGTCAGATCGGAGTAAAACGGACTGAAAAGACTGAAGTAAAAGCAGACTCTTTATGGTCTAGTGGGAAGGTTGTGGGTTCATTATGGTGGTCATTATTTTGTATTCGTCCTTTATTTGCGCTGCAAATACATTTTCGAGAACACACGACCGTAGATATGAGCTAAATGTCAAGCTGAGTGTCTGAGGGTTTTATAAAGTCACTAAGGCCTCAACATACCAGCAACTACCAGGCTCGCCGCGGAGCCCGAGGCCAGCCGCGGAGCCCGAGGCCAGCCGCGGAGCCCGAGGCCAGCCGCGGAGCGCCCGAGGCTCGCCGCGGGGAGCCTGAGGCTCGCCACGGAGCCCGAGGCCACGGAGCCCCCGAGGCCCGCCGCGGAGCGCCCGAGGCTCGCCGCGGAGCGCCCGAGGCTCGCCGCGGAGCGCCCGAGGCTCGCCGCGGGGCGCCCGAGGCTCGCCGCGGAGCGCCCGAGGCTCGCCGCGGGGAGCCCGAGGCTCGCCGCGGGGAGCCCGAGGCTCGCCGCGGGGAGCCCGAGGCTCGCCGCGGGGAGCCCGAGGCCACAGAGCCCGAGGCTCGCCGCGGAGCCCGAGGCCCGCCGCGGAGCCCGAGGCCCGCCGCGGAGCGCCCGAGGCCCGCCGCGGAGCGCCCGAGGCTCGCCGCGGGGAGCCCGAGGCTCGCCGCGGGGAGCCCGAGGCTCGCCGCGGGGAGCCCGAGGCTCGCCGCGGGGAGCCCGAGGCTCGCCGCGGGGAGCCCGAGGCTCGCCATGGAGCCTGAGGCCACGGAGCCCGAGGCTCGCCGTGGAGCCCGAGGCCATGGAGCCCGAGGCTCGCCGCGGAGCCTGAGGCTCGCCGCGGAGCCCGAGGCCATGGAGCCTAAGGCTCGCCGTGGAGCCCGAGGCCATGGAGCCCGAGGCTCGCCGCGGAGCCTGAGGCTCGCCGCGGAGCCCGAGGCCATGGAGCCTAAGGCTCGCCACGGAGCCTGAGGCTCGCCACGGAGCCCGAGGCCATGGAGCCCGAGGCTCGCCACAGAGCCCGAGGCTCGCCACGGAGCCTGAGGCCATGGAGCCTGAGGCCATGGAGCCTGAGGCCACGGAGCCCGAGGCCACGGAGCCCGAGGCCACGGAGCCTGAGGCCACGGAGCCCGAGGCCACGGAGCCTGAGGCCACGGAGCCTGAGGCCATGGAGCCTGAGGCCATGGAGCACATATTGTGTTTTCATTTAACGGGTTAGACAAGGAAAGACCTACGTTGATTAGAAGGAGATAAGGTAGAGTATAATAATAATAAAAATAATGGCAACAATGACATTAACTTTTCTAATCATATAATTAGTATAAACACACACAATTAGTTTGTTTTATAGACTATGTGGTAAAAGTTGAGAGGAATACTTAAGACAAGTCAACACTGGCAGGCCTGTTATAATTATGACTGTATAATGACTGATGAATGAAGGAGGAACAATGAATCACTCAGATAATAAATCTACTCTGTAGTGTGTGTGCAACAGGTTTGGTTTTATATTACAGCCCATCCTAACATCTGATTCCTCTTCCCTCTGTTTTGCTTCCTAATGTCAATATTTCATTAAGACAGGGGTTCTCAAACTGGGGTCTGCAGACCCCCAGGGGTCCGTGAGCCATAACCAGTGGGTCCGCTAAATCATTTGTAAAATAAAGGAATACATTTTTTTTTTCAAAAAAATGTATTGTATTACATTTTTTTGGTTTAAAAGAAAAGGCATATCTACAGACGGGGACCATTTGCGCCAATCAAACAAGCATATCGTGTCCCACCCATAGTAGCTTTGGGCCAATAGGAACTCTGATGTGATTGTGACACATCACGTCAATCAGGACTCATTCACTTCACTCAACTAACCGTTTCTGCTGCTGCGTAGTTCTGCTTATTAGCCATCCCGCTAGCTTGCAAGCTAAATACGGTCAGTCGACATCGTCAAGTCATGCTAAATTTAGAGTTTTTTATAGATTTTTTATAACAGTGACGGGAGAATAGGATGTGTTCTGTAACACTGTTATGATAACTTATGATTTGTTAAGAGCTTTCTGCCAATGATTTAAATAAGGAGCAATACGTTCATTATTTGAAGTTGAAGCACTAATAAAAGTCAGCCTTAGACTGGTCATTCTAAATGTCTGGGTTTACTAGGACTGCCATCGTTTTACTGTTCAGAGTCATAGGACTATGTCTTGTTACTGTTCATCGTCATAGGACTATGTCTTGTTACTGTTCATAGTCATAGGACTATGTCTTGTTACTGTTCAGAGTCATAGGACTATGTCTTGTTACTGTTCATCGTCATAGGACTATGTTGTGTTACTGTTCATAGTCATAGGACTATGTCTTGTTATTGTTATACAAGTATATAATATATATATAAATATACAATATATTTATAAATATACAAAGTATATAAGTGGAATTTACATTCAAATTTAAATGTGTATCTGTTACTAGGGATGCCAAATTATTTTCACTGTACTGTACTTGTGCTGCAATGACATGTACATTAGAATCTAATCTAATCTAAACTAATGAAACGGGTATTTAGGTTGAACATTTTTAGAATACCAAAAGTTTAAGCGTATGTTTAATGTGTTACGATTTTGATTGGGTCCTTGACATGTATTTTCCCTGTAAGAGGTTTGAGAACGCCTGCATTAAGAGACCATTTAGTCACTTTATTCTTGTTTCACACATATTAGACATTTAAGTCCCACATGACGTCCTCGCTATAAGAGTATAAGGTATAAGAGTATAAGGTATAAGAGTATAAGGTATAAGAGTATAAGGTATAAGAGTATAAGGTATGAGAGTATAAGGTATAAGAGTATAAGGTATGAGAGTATAAGGTATGAGAGTATAAGGTATAAGAGTATAAGGTATGAGAGTATAAGGTATGAGAGTATAAGGTATGAGAGTATAAGGTATAAGAGTATAAGGTATAAGAGTATAAGGTATGAGAGTATAAGGTATGAGAGTATAAGGGAAACACGTGTGTTAACAGCACAGTGCGCATCCAAACCTTAATTCATCTTTTTAATGATAATTATTATATTGTTGAAAAGAGTGAATGACACTCATTTCACACAGTAGGGGTGGATCCAGGAGTTAGTGTTAGGAGTTAGGAGTTAGGAGTTAGAGGTTAGGGGTTAGGAGTTAGGAGTTAGAGGTTAGTGTTAGAGGTTAGGAGTTAGTGTTAGAGGTTAGGAGTTAGAGGTTAGGAGTTAGTGTTAGAGGTTAGGAGTTAGAGGTTAGGAGTTAGTGTTAGAGGTTAGGAGTTAGTGTTAGGGGTTAGGAGTTAGAGGTTAGGAGTTAGTGTTAGAGGTTAGGAGTTAGAGGTTAGGAGTTAGTGTTAGAGGTTAGGAGTTAGTGTTAGGGGTTAGGAGTTAGGGTTAGGAGTTAGTGTTAGGGGTTAGGAGTTAGAGGTTAGGAGTTAGTGTTAGAGGTTAGGAGTTAGTGTTAGGGTTAGGAGTTAGTGTTAGGAGTTAGTGTTAGGGTTAGGAGTTAGAGGTTAGGGGTTAGGAGTTAGGAGTTAGTGTTAGAGGTTAGGAGTTAGTGTTAGAGGTTAGGAGTTAGAGGTTAGGAGTCAGGGTTAGAGGTTAGGAGTTAGTGTTAGAGGTTAGAGGTTAGGAGTTAGGAGTTAGTGTTAGAGGTTAGGAGTTAGTGTTAGAGGTTAGGAGTTAGTGTTAGAGGTTAGGAGTTAGTGTTAGGGGTTAGGAGTTAGAGGTTAGGAGTTAGTGTTAGGAGTTAGTGTTAGGGGTTAGGAGTTAGTGTTAGAGGTTAGGTGTTAGAGGTTAGGAGTTAGTGTTAGGGGTTAGGAGTTAGAGGTTAGGAGTTAGTGTTAGGAGTTAGTGTTAGAGGTTAGGAGTTAGTGTTAGAGGTTAGGAGTTAGTGTTAGAGGTTAGGAGTTAGTGTTAGGGGTTAGGAGTTAGTGGTTAGGAGTTAGTGTTAGAGGTTAGGAGTTAGTGTTAGAGGTTAGGAGTTAGTGTTAGAGGTTAGGAGTTAGTGTTAGAGGTTAGGAGTTAGTGTTAGAGGTTAGGAGTTAGTGTTAGGGGTTAGGAGTTAGTGTTAGGAGTAGCGAGGAGGACCAACCTGAAGGTATGAACGGGGAGTGGCTCCTTCTGGCCTTGTCCTCTCATCTGCAGCACCTCCTTGGACGCCTTCCTCAGCCTCCTCTCTGCCGCCTCCTCCTGCCGCTGCTCCTGCTGGCTTTGGTTCGCCTGTGGATCAACAAGATTCCATCAGCACCTCCGATACCATGGACTACACACACAGCACCTCCTCCTGTACCAGTAAACACACAGCACCTCCTCCTGTACCAGTAAACACACAGCACCTCCTCCTGTACCAGTAAACACAGCACCTCCTCCTGTACCAGTAAACACAGCACCTCCTCCTGTACCAGTAAACACACAGCACCTCCTCCTGTACCAGTAAACACACAGCACCTCTTCCTGTACCAGTAAACACAGCACCTCCTCCTGTACCAGTAAACACAGCACCTCCTCCTGTACCAGTAAACACACAGCACCTCCTCCTGTACCAGTAAACACACAGCACCTCCTCCTGTACCAGTAAACACACAGCACCTCCTCCTGTACCAGTAAACACACAGCACCTCCTCCTGTACCAGTAAACACACAGCACCTCCTCCTGTACCAGTAAACACACAGCACCTCCTCCTGTACCAGTAAACACACAGCACCTCCTCCTGTACCAGTAAACACAGCACCTCCTCCTGTACCAGTAAACACAGCACCTCCTCCTGTACCAGTAAACACAGCACCTCCTCCTGTACCAGTAAACACAGCACCTCCTCCTGTACCAGTAAACACACAGCACCTCCTCCTGTACCAGTAAACACAGCACCTCCTCTTGTACCAGTAAACACAACACGTCCTCCTGTACCAGTAAACACAGCACCTCCTCCTGTACCAGTAAACACAACACGTCCTCCTGTACCAGTAAACACAGCACCTCCTCTTGTACCAGTAAACACAACACGTCCTCCTGTACCAGTAAACACAACACGTCCTCCTGTACCAGTAAACACAGCACCTCCTCCTGTACCAGTAAACACAACACGTCCTCCTGTACCAGTAAACACAGCACCTCCTCCTGTACCAGTAAACACAGCACCTCCTCCTGTACCAGTAAACACAGCACGTCCTCCTGTACCAGTAAACACAGCACCTCCTCCTGTACCAGTAAACACAACACGTCCTCCTGTACCAGTAAACAGCACCTCCTCCTGTACCAGTAAACACAGCACCTCCTCTTGTACCAGTAAACACAACACGTCCTCCTGTACCAGTAAACAGCACCTCCTCCTGTACCAGTAAACACAGCACGTCCTCCTGTACCAGTAAACACAGCACCTCCTCCTGTACCAGTAAACACACGTCCTCCTGTACCAGTAAACAGCACCTCCTCCTGTACCAGTAAACAGCACCTCCTCCTGTACCAGTAAACACAACACGTCCTCCTGTACCAGTAAACAGCACCTCCTCCTGTACCAGTAAACACAGCACGTCCTCCTGTACCAGTAAACACAGCACCTCCTCCTGTACCAGTAAACACACGTCCTCCTGTACCAGTAAACAGCACCTCCTCCTGTACCAGTAAACAGCACCTCCTCCTGTACCAGTAAACACAGCACCTCCTCCTGTACCAGTAAACACAGCACCTCCTCCTGTACCAGTAAACACAGCACGTCCTCCTGTACCAGTAAACACAGCACCTCCTCCTGTACCAGTAAACACAACACGTCCTCCTGTACCAGTAAACAGCACCTCCTCCTGTACCAGTAAACACAGCACCTCCTCTTGTACCAGTAAACACAACACGTCCTCCTGTACCAGTAAACACAGCACCTCCTCCTGTACCAGTAAACACAACACGTCCTCCTGTACCAGTAAACACAACACGTCCTCCTGTACCAGTAAACAGCACCTCCTCCTGTACCAGTAAACACAGCACGTCCTCCTGTACCAGTAAACACAGCACCTCCTCCTGTACCAGTAAACAGCACCTCCTCCTGTACCAGTAAACACAGCACGTCCTCCTGTACCAGTAAACACAGCACCTCCTCCTGTACCAGTAAACACAGCACCTCCTCCTGTACCAGTAAACACACAGTGCCTCTTCCTGTACCAGTAAACACAGCACCTCCTCTTGTACCAGTAAACACAGCACCTCCTCCTGTACCAGTAAACACAGCACCTCCTCCTGTACCAGTAAACACACAACAACCTTGAACTTAAACCTGCACTATGTACGTTTTCCATTAGCGGCCTCTAGTGGCTAGTTGTACAGTTAGTTATATCGGTTCAGACGACAGTCAATGTAAATCTATATATGCTGTAGATAAACATTGGTGTCCACTGGTGGATGGACACATCCACCAGTGGACACCAATGTTTATTCTTGCTAAACGTTGTAATTCATAATTCCTTAGTTATTAAAAAGTAGGCAGAGAGTGTAAATAGCTGCATTAGACCGGTGACATAGAGCAGTTTAAGGACCTGTCTCTGGGCCTCGCGCAGCAGGCAGCGGAAGTGCGGGTCTCTGAGGGCCCAGTGGGGGACCTCGGGGGCGGGGCCCAGCTGGGGCTCCTCTAGCCGAACCTTCAGCTCCCTCAGGGCGCTAAGCTCCTCCCCCAGCTGCCGCTGGCGCGTCCTGCAGGCCTGGAGGTCCAGCTCTAGGTCCAGGGAGGTACGGGTTGGCTGCTCTGCCAGGGAGGAGCGGAACGACTGCTGCTGCCATGTGCATGCATGCACGCACACACACACACACACACACACACACACACACACACACACACACACACACACACACACACACACACACACACACACACACACACACACACACACACACACACACACACACACACACACACACACACACACACACACACACACACACACACACACACACACACACATACACACACATACACACACACACACACAATTATTTAACAATATAATTTTGTAGCCTATTCATATTTGTGAGTTTTGGGGATAGTATGTAACCCCCCCCCCCCCCCCCCCCTCCCCCCACAAGACTTTCACACTTGAGACACCCTGAAAACCTCCCCACAATCAAGGGGTCACAGACTGAGTCTTGATTTGGTACCCTGTTCTCTAACCAGTGTTCTAGAATGTTCCAAGGTGTTCTGGAGGCGTGTCCGTACCTGCTTGTAGCGCAGCGTTCTCCGCTCCAGCGTGTTCCTGACGAACGGGGACTTCTTTGGTAGAGTGGAACTGTCACTGTCGCTGCGGTACAGCTGGGGGGGGGGGGGGGGGGGTATTATTGACTCTAGAGCTCAGCACGTTGAACAGGCTGTACGGTCCGGTCAAACAGAGACACTTCAAACAGCAGCCCAACTGCTGCTGGTAAACACCGCTGGTGACTAACTGAAGGGGTTTGCTGTGCCATGAATCTGTCAACGACACCACCGCTGCACTCATCTGCCCCGTATGTGTGTGTCCTCCAGTGTGTATTTGTGTGTGCTCCATTGTGTGCGTGTGTGTGTGCTTGCGTGTGTGTGTGCTTGCGTGTGTGCGTGCTTGCACGTGTGCGCGTGTGTGCTCACCCTGCAGACGTACTGGCTGCGGGCCCCCGGGGAGAAGGTCTGGGAGCGTACGATGGTGCTGCTGCGGATGAAAGGGGAGCCGTGACCCCATCGACCCCCCCGGACCCTCACCTGCTCTGGGTACATACCCTCAGTCATGGTGGCCTTCTCCACCTGCATCACACACACACCCACCCACACACACACACACACACACACGGTCACCAAAGCAACAACACTGACAATAACAACATTGTGACAACACCATGACAACAACCACAACACTGTGACAACAACGATGTGACGACAACAACACCATGACAACAACACTGACGACAACACTGTGACAACAACACTGTGACAACAACACCATGACAACAACACCGTGACAACAACACTGACGACAACACTGTGACAACAGCAACAACAATGTGATGACAACAACACCGTGACAACAACAGTGTGACGACAACACCATGACAATACCACTGTGACAACAACAACGTGACAACAACACCATGACAATACCACTGTGACAACACCACCATGACAACAACACCGTGACAATACCACTGTGACAACAACACCATGACAACAACACCATGACAATACCACTGTGACAACAACACCATGACAACAACAGTGTGACAACACCATGACAATACCACTGTGACAACAACACCATGACAACGACACCATGACAACAACACCATGACAATAACAACACTGTGACAACAACACCATGAGAATAACAACAGACGGAGGATTCTCCCCTCCTCTAGGGGAGGGGGTGCGTTACCTTGGAGACGGGGGGTCTGCAGGCCCCGGGGCCCCCGGGGTAGCAGAGCCCCTCCTGACACGGCCCAGGGAACGGTACGCCGCTGCTGCAGCCGCTGTCCACAGACTCCGCCTGCCAGCTCCTGCAGCAACAACAAAGCCCCCGGTGAGCCCCACCTGCTCAGGTAACGGCTGGGAGGCCGGGAGCGGAATGTGAAGCATGCGGAGGGGGAGGGGCCTCCCACCCACAAACACAGGTGTAGGGAGATGACCTGGCTTGAGTTATGACTATAGCTAAATGCATTCCGCACACACACACGTGCTATTAACCAGGGGGTTGTTATTATTATTATTATACTATTATTATTTATTTTATTACAACAATAACCCAACATAATCTAATCTAGATTCAAACATAATCTAATCTAACCTTATCTTCATCTCATATAATGTAATGAATCTAAAACATGTCTAATCTAGTCCAATTCAATGTGACCACAGGTCATCTGTGGTATAGGTACCTCTCTGACTTGGCTTCCAGGTCGTCCCTCCTCCCCCGCCTGTCTCGCTCCTCCTCCTCCAGGCTAACGGCCGCATCCTGGACGGAGGAAACACAGGACTACTACGGTCATTATGATGGGAGGCACAGGGAGCCAACTGTTGACTCTGTGTTGAGCCAGTGTGTGTGTGTGTGTGTGTGTGTGTGTTACCAGGCCCCTAGCTCTGAACTCGTCCCCCTGGCTGTCATGCTGCGGCCTACTGTGACTCCTCTGCTCGGCTCCACCCACCATCTGGACCCTCAGCCAATGATAAGCCATCTCCAGACCCCCCTCGCACTCTGCCAAACCCAGCTGGGCTGTGCCCTGCAGTGTGCACACACACACACACACACACACACACACACACACACACACACACACACACACACACACACACACACACCACACACACACACACACACACACCACACACACACACACACACACACACACACACACACACACACACACACACACACACACACACACACACAGTAAAATGGTAGTACAAAAAATATTAATTTCATACAATCAACATTCAATCCTAAGAAATGATTTTCTTCAGTATTTTATATGGAGCAAATGAGTAGACCTGAACTCAACACAAATTGAGAAATCCTTTTTGAAATCACCAAGAAGCCACAGCGCCACTTCTGGCAAAATGTTTTACTGCTGACATCCTGAGTATCACAGCTAATCAGAAGACTGACAGACAGAAAACACAGAGAGAGCGAGAGCGCGAGAGCGAGAGCGCGAGAGAGAGAGAGAGAGAGAGAGAGAGAGAGAGAGAGAGAGAGAGAGAGAGAGAGAGAGAGAGAGAGAGAGAGAGCGAGAGCGAGAGCGAGAGCGAGAGCGAGAGCGAGAGCGAGAGAGACCGACAGACACAGTGAGAAAGAGTGACAGAGAGACACAGAGAATGAGAGAATCTAATTGAATTCCAGCTCTTTCAAACTGAATCAAAAGACAGAGAGACAGATACACACACACAGACCCAACACTAGGGGGACGGGGAGAGGGGATGGAGGGACAGAGCCCGGGGAGCATACCAGCAGCTCCTCGTGGGCCTGCGGTCCGAGCAAGCAGAGCGAGAGCTGGAGGGCGCAGAGCTGGAGGGCGGCGGTGGCCACGGGGATGCGGAAGCCCTCGTTGAAGGCGATGTGGGCCTGGGGCTCCACGGCCTTGCAGCAGTAGAAGGCGCAGCAGGCCCGGGTGGCGTCCACCGGCACCAGGTGCACCTTCACGTACCTGCCGCCCGGACACATTCATTCATATATGGAATGTAGGTTCTCAGCGGGGGACTCGAACCGGCAACCCCCCGGGATCTGAAAGGTGAACTTCTAAACTAGCTCCGGCTAAGCCAAATGATGGCAGGCATTCATAAGACTCTGGCCTCTTGGCTCTGGTACTTGTACTGGTACATGTTTTTTATTTAGCAAACGCTTGTATCCATAGTGACTCACAAGTGAGGCTGAGAGCAACTTAAGCGTTCAATCAAAATCGAGGAAGCTACAAAAAAAACAACATCTGGACACATCTGGAGATTTAGAGAGTTGTTTCCCCTGTGCCTTACAATTACTACAGTAGTTTATGTTTGGGTATTCTCGGTCGGGGTATCTTGCTCAAGGTGGCCTACAGGTAGACTGTAGTGGAATGTATTTATACGCAGCGACTCCAAATGCTCGAGGCTTTTGATGGTTCTCAGCCTCGCTTTGAACGAACAGCCTCTGCTAGACAATTGCATGCAAATGGAAGTGAAACCTTAGGTTGAGAAGGCGGGAAGCGGTGAGAGCGGGAAGTGAGACAGCACGTAAGACAGTGTTTACATCCCTACTCAACACTCACACTTTGTGTCCTTCCCTCACGGAAGACTTGTTGAGATGTTTCAGCTGCAGGAGATGCAACAGCAGCCTCTGGGAGGCGGAGTCGTACCTGTATGGTTCAGTGTGCAATGGACACTGAAAAGTTGGCACAGGCTCTGAAGATGTGCAAAATTAACAATTTACAGAAAAATACAAAGATTTGAGAATACAATGTACATATTTACATAATAGCGGAATATATGGATGGGTCACTTTAAACAGTATTATAAATATCAGTATATAGTATAAAGTATAGTGCAGATAGTCTAATTGTTGTAGTACGTATCTTATGCTGCTATGCATGTGCTTTGGTTTATGTAAATGTATGATTTAAAGTGCTGTTGTGGTAAAGACTGAGGATTGCTACACAATTTCCTTGAACTGCAACGACAATAAAGGCATTCTGAATCCCTTTGAATTGTGTCCCTTTGAACAGTGTCAGTAGAGTGTCAGTAGTGTGTGAGTCGAGTGTCAGTAGCGTGTCAGTAGAGTGTCAGTAGCGTGTCAGTAGCGTGTCAGTAGCGTGTCAGTAGCGTGTGAGTAGAGTGTCAGTAGCGTGTCAGTAGCGTGTCAGTAGAGTGTCAGTAGCGTGTGAGTAGAGTGTCAGTAGCGTGTCAGTAGCGTGTCAGTAGAGTATCAGTAGCGTGTGAGTAGAGTGTCAGTAGCGTGTCAGTAGCGTGTCAGTAGCGTGTCAGTAGAGTGTCAGTAGAGTGTCAGTAGCGTGTCAGTAGCGTGTCAGTAGAGTGTCAGTAGCGTAGTGTCAGTAGCGTGTCAGTAGAGTGTCAGTAGTGTGTCAGTAGTGTGTCAGTAGCGTGTCAGTAGAGTATCAGTAGCGTGTGAGTAGAGTGTCAGTAGCGTGTCAGCAGAGTGTCAGTAGCGTGTGAGTAGAGTGTCAGTAGCGTGTCAGTAGCGTGTCAGTAGAGTGTCAGTAGCGTGTCAGTAGCGTGTCAGTAGCGTGTCAGTAGAGTGTCAGTAGCGTGTCAGTAGCGTGTCAGTAGCGTGTGAGTAGCGTGTCAGTAGCGTGTCAGTAGCGTGTCAGTAGCGTGTCAGTAGAGTGTCAGTAGCGTGTCAGTAGCGTGTGAGTAGCGTGTCAGTAGAGTGTCAGTAGCGTGTCAGTAGAGTGTCAGTAGCGTGTGAGTAGCGTGTCAGTAGCGTGTCAGTAGCGTGTCAGTAGCGTGTCAGTAGAGTGTCAGTAGCGTGTGAGTAGCGTGTCAGTAGAGTGTCAGTAGCGTGTCAGTAGCGTGTGAGTAGCGTGTCAGTAGTGTCAGTAGCGTGTCAGTAGCGTGTGAGTAGCGTGTCAGTAGAGTGTCAGTAGCGTGTCAGTAGCGTGTCAGTAGCGTGTCAGTAGCGTGTCAGTAGAGTGTCAGTAGCGTGTCAGTAGCGTGTCAGTAGAGTGTCAGTAGCGTGTCAGTAGAGTGTCAGTAGCGTGTCAGTAGAGTGTCAGTAGAGTGTCAGTAGCGTGTGAGTAGCGTGTGAGTAGCGTGTGAGTAGCGTGTCAGTAGAGTGTCAGTAGCGTGTGAGTAGCGTGTCAGTAGCGTGTCAGTAGAGTGTCAGTAGCGTGTCAGTAGAGTGTGAGTAGCGTGTGAGTAGCGTGTGAGTAGAGTGTCAGTAGCGTGTCAGTAGAGTGTCAGTAGAGTGTCAGTAGCGTGTCAGTAGCGTGTCAGTAGCGTGTCAGTAGCGTGTCAGTAGAGTGTCAGTAGCGTGTCAGTAGCGTGTGAGTAGCGTGTCAGTAGAGTGTCAGTAGCGTGTCAGTAGCGTGTGAGTAGCGTGTCAGTAGAGTGTCAGTAGCGTGTCAGTAGAGTGTCAGTAGCGCTGGTCTGGGGTCAGGGTCAGGTACTCACAGCACTCCCAGGTGGATGTGGATGGGCTCACTCACTGACACCAGGTCCTTCATGAAGGCCAGCTCCTCCTCCGCCCTGGAGGAGCACACGGTAGGGCTGTGTTCAATCTAATTAGTTCCTCACTTACCAACGCATTAGCTGACTGATATTTTAACACAAACATCATTTTAATTATTTGCTGATTAGTGACACCAATTCATAGTTCAACACGCGGACAAACTAACATTTTAACCCATCGATGGATTCGTATTTGAACTCAGTGGCTCGTAGTTCCAGTTCTCTATATCTCTATATCAATTTCAAATAACAGACTAAAAGGTCAACTCCCCTCCTAGCGTATTTCATGCTATTGTCATCGTAGGTCAGACAAACGACTGCAATCTAAGTCTGAGACCACAACAATCTCCCAAACATCTCATCAATCTATCAATTAATCAATCGTCTAGTCAATCGTCAATCTAGATTAAATGTAGCGCAACTGTTCTGTTCTGTTCTGGCAGACGGAGAACAGATCTCACAGCCGCTTTCAAATCTCGATTTAAAGAGACATAAAACCCTTGTGTAAACAGGGCCTGTGAGAGCTGTCTTGATGTCACCGAGTGTTGTTTCTTCCTCTGCCACTAGATGGCGCAAGTGTTGCAGAGAGAGATGGGGTGAGAGAGAGAGGGAGATGCAAACTGGGTGGGAGATGGAAAGAGAGAGATATAGAGTGAGAGACAGAGAGGGAGCCAAGAGTGAAACACAGACAGACAGAGAGGGAGTGGGAGGTGCGTTTGTTTTGAGACATGGTGGCCGGGCGGAGCTCTGCTCACCTCCGGCCCCAGGCCTCGAAGACTCCGCTGTCTGTGGCCAGAGCGTCCTCGGACGGCCCCGCAGACACACGCCTCGCACGCCGCCCGCTACGATTGGCACTGTTGCACCGCAGTGTGACTCCTGCACACACACACACACACACACACACACACACACACACACACACACACACACACACACACACACACACACACACACACACACACACACACACACACACACACACACACACACACACACACACACACACACACACACACACACAGGTCTTTCAGTATGTTGACAGCTCAGGTTCGTTTGGTGAAGTCAAAAGTCTTATTTTTGTATTTTTCAACCATTTAAATTCTGTATTTATTTTAAGCTATATTATTGTATTGTCATTTTTTATTTTCAGAGGTCGGAGGTCACTCGCCTGCGGAGGTCAACACCCCCTGGTGGCCGGAGCCAGCCTCCTCCGGGAGGGGCGGGGCCTGCCGGGCCCGCAGCCCCTCCATCAGCCCCCGGCCCGCCAGCTCCAGGTACTCCTCCGTCATCTGGGTTAGAGGGCACTCCTGCGACCCCACCCCCCCCACCCCTGCCACCGCGGCCGCCGCGGCCGCCGCCACGTGGGGTGTGTCCGGTGGCGAGCTGGGCGGGGACAGCGAGGAGAGCGAGGAGCGGGAGGAGAGCGAGGCCAGCGATTGCGGCGTGTCGTGCGAGCGCTTGGGCTGCTTGGCGGTGTGCGTCGGGGGAGGGGCCGGGGACTCGCCCCCCCCGCCGCCGCTGACGGGACCGTCCCGGGAGAGGAGGCCGTCGGGTAGCGGGTAGCGGGGGTCGTCGTGGCGCTCGTACTGCGGCACGCCGTAGATGTCGCTGAAACCGATGGAGCTGAGGGAGCCTCGGCTGGAGGCCAGGGAGCCTCGGCTGGAGGCCAGGGACCCTCGACTACTGCTGGACGACACGGTCAGAGAGCTGGCTGACAGGCTGGAGGAGGAGCAGGATCAGAAGGAGGCGTAGGAGGAGGAGGGAGAGGAGAAGGGAGAGGGGGAGGAGGTGGAGGAGTAGGATTAGAAGGAGTGGGAGGGAGAAGAAGTAGGGGGGAGAGGAGGAGAAGAAGGAGGGGAGGGTGAAGGAGAAGGAGGAGGGAGAGGAGAAGTAGGGCAGAGAAGGAGGAGGTTAACATCAGTACTAGAGGAATACAACAATACAAAGATTCTAATCTACAAGAGTAGATTCATAGTATCAGTTCTATAGGAATAAAACCAGAGCACTAGAAGAATTGAATAACAATAAATAATAGGAGAAGAAGAAGAAGAACATACTAGAATAAGACCAGTGTGTGGAAGCGTGCTATCAGCAAATGACCCATCAATCCCCATCAAGTATGAAGAGCGTGTGATAACCAGGGGAGCACATGGACCGTACCTCTTGAGCTGGGAGTGCAGGTAGGTGGTGAGTCTGGTGGCTTCCTCCAGCTGTCTCAGCAGGATGTCCCTCTTCTCCTGGAGGACCATCCTACCGGACACACAAAGTGAACCAATCACAGGCCGCTTTAACCAATCACAGGCCGCTTTAACCAATCACAGGCTGCTTTAACCAATCACAGGCCGCTTTAACCAATCACAGGCCGGTTTAACCAATCACAGGCCGCTTTAACCAATCACAGGCCGGTACTAACCAATTATATTCCCATATTAACCAATCGTATTCTCTCTAGCCCACAGGCTACGCTAATCTCCCGTTAGCCCCGGTACAGACAGACAGACGGCGGCGGACGGGGAGGGCGGCGGACAGACGGAGGGCGGCCGTGTGGTCTGTGTTGCAGAGACACACCACCCTGTTGGGTGTCTTCTCCTCCACCGAGATCAGACCCTTCTGCTCCAACATGACCCCATGACCCCATGACCCCATCTCCTCAGCGGCTGGATGGGGCATGTGGGCACAACCCTCCGATACTGGACATATTTAGTTAGGATACTATATATTTATATCCTATCTATATTTAGTTAGGATAGGATATGAGCTGTGTGTAAGTCAAGTCAAGTCAAGTCAAGTCAAGTCAAGTTTATTGTCACTTCACAGTTTACAGTTTAGTATAAAGCAGTGATGTGAAATGTGTGCAATACCCGACGACAGACAGCAGTTATAAAATAAGATAAAATAAAAATAGATAAAAATAGAATAAAGTAGAATAAAGAATATAAAATAAAAATAAAAAATGCAATTTATAAAATGCAAAAATCAGCACAGAAAAGAGCAATATATATATATAAATCAATGTAATAAAATATACATTGTTATATGTTATACGCCCTTGTTCAGCAGCCTGATGGCCTGACTGTGGAAGCTATAGTGTGTGTGTGTGTGTGTGTGTGTGTGTGTGTGTGTGTGTGCCAAATTAACCCCCTGACAGCACCTCCTCCTCAACCACCTCCACCACCTCCTCCTGTACCTCTGGTTGGCCCCCTGGTTCTGGGAGGTGTGGGCCCTCCGCACCTCCTCCTCCAGTCGCCGGCGCTCCTCCTCCAGCTGCAGGGCGGTGTCGGGGGGCTGGGGCTGCTGGCCGAGGAGCGTGATCTCCTGGAGGAGCGCCTCCTTCTCCAGGACCAGCTGCATGAAGCCTCGGTCTCTCTCGGCCTCCGCCTGGCCTGACCAGCTCTCCCCCTCCAGCTGGGCCAGCTGCTGCTGGATGCTCTGCACCCTGGAGGACATGGATGGACTATACTATCATTACTGTTATACCATCTATCCTACATCACCGTTACAGATTATAGATTATACCATCTATCCTACATCACCGTTACATATTACTGTTATACCATCTATCCTACATCACCGTTACAGATTATAGATTATACCATCTATCCTACATCACGTTACATATTACTGTTATACCATCTATCCTACATCACCGTTACAGATTATAGATTATACCATCTATCCTACATCACCGTTACATATTACTGTTATACCATCTATCCTACATCACCGTTACAGATTATAGATTATACCAACTATCCTACATCACCGTTACATATTACTGTTATACCATCTATCCTACATCACCGTTACATATTACTGTTATACCATCTATCCTACATCACCGTTACATATTACTGTTATACCATCTATCCTACATCACCGTTACAGATTATACCATCTATCCTACATCACCGTTACAGATGATAGATTATACCATCTATCCTACATCACCATTACATATTACTGTTATACCATCTATCCTACATCACCGTTACATATTACTGTTATACCATCTATCCTACATCACCGTTACATATTACTGTTATACCATCTATCCTACATCACCGTTACATATTACTGTTATACCATCTATCCTACATCACCGTTACAGATTATACCATCTATCCTACATCACCGTTACAGATTATAGATTATACCATCTATCCTACATCACCGTTACATATTACTGTTATACCATCTATCCTACATCACCGTTACATATTACTGTTATACCATCTATCCTACATCACCGTTACATATTACTGTTATACCATCTATCCTACATCACCGTTACAGATTATAGATTATACCATCTATCCTACATCACCGTTACAGATTATACATTATACCATCTATCCTACATCACCGTTACATATTACTGTTATACCATCTATCCTACATCACGTTACAGATTATACATTATACCATCTATCCTACATCACCGTTACAGATTATAGATTATACCATCCATCCTACATCACCGTTACAGATTATACATTATACCATCTATCCTACATCACCGTTACAGATTATACATTATACCATCTATCCTATATCACCGTTACAGATTATACATTATACCATCTATCCTACATTGTTATATATTATACAATCTATGCATTATTGTTATATATAATAAATGATATATATATTATATTATTATATTTAATAATTATAATTATATAATTATAATATATATAATTATATAATATTATTATTATTCTATATATATATCCATTATTGTTATAGATTATACCATTTAT
This sequence comes from Muraenolepis orangiensis, assembly GCA_027704905.1. Classification (NCBI taxonomy): domain Eukaryota; kingdom Metazoa; phylum Chordata; class Actinopteri; order Gadiformes; family Muraenolepididae; genus Muraenolepis; species Muraenolepis orangiensis. Next base: position 1,003,813 of record CM051004.1, read on the forward strand.
CCTACATTATAGATTATACCATCTATCCTATATATTATACAATCTATGCATTATTGTTATATATAATATATTATTTATATATTATATTATTATATTTAATAATTATAGAATTATAATATATATAATGATATTATATTATTATTATATATATATATATATATATACACACATTATTGTTATAGATTATACCATTTCTCCTACATTATAGTTATATATTACACCATCTATTGTACATTGTGGTTATATATGATACTACCATCCTACATTATAGTTATATATTACACCATCTATTGTACATTGTGGTTATATATGATACTACCATCCTACATTATAGTTATATATTATACCATCTATTGTACATTGTGGTTATATATGATACTACCATCCTACATTATAGTTATATATTACACCATCTATTGTACATTGTGGTTATATATGATACTACCATCCTACATTATAGTTATATATTATACCATCTATTGTACATTGTGGTTATATATGATACTACCATCCTACATTATAGTTATATATTACACCATCTATTGTACATTGTGGTTATATATGATACTACCATCCTACATTATAGTTATATATTACACCATCTATTGTACATTGTGGTTATATATGATACTACCATCCTACATTATAGTTATATATTATACCATCTTCGAAGTTGTTGTTTTTTGTACTTGTTTTTTGAACTCAAAATACTTTAAATTTAAAGTGGCAGCTTGAGGGGCAATTTAAAGACAACATGTAATCAGATCAACCAGACACATGTTAGACAACATGTAATCAACCAGACACATGTTAGACAACATGTAATCAACCAGACACATGTTAGACAACATGTAATCAACCAGACACATGTTAGACAACATGTAATCAACCAGACACATGTTAGACAACATGTAATCAACCAGACACATGTTAGACAACATGTAATCAACCAGACATGTTAGACAACATGTAATCAACCAGACACAACAGCATCAAGTGAAGAGGCCGACCAGGCTGACCCTACATCATGGTGTTGATGATGTAGGGTCAGGTACATTACCATCACACACAGCTCAATAGTATCTTGAATACATCTATAGGAGGACTCTTCACGTTGACCTGGCCAGACTCCCAGTACATTGGCCTACAGGTGCTGAGGACCTCAGTGAGGCACAATCCTGAGACTCAAATTAAACAACTGTTTATGTGTTGGGACTCTGTGACTCAGAGACCGAACATGCAAGTTTCCACAGTGCGCTGTGTGTGTGTGTGTGTGTGTGTGTGTGCGTGCGCCCCTAGCCTAGGGTTGTGTGTGTACATACTTCTTCTTGGCCTCTTCGTACTGCCAGTTGAGCTTCACCTTGTCCACCAGCGGAGACGGATCTGGGGAACCGTACTAGACAAGGAGAAGAGAAGAGGACATGTTCAGGGCCCAAGTCAGACATTGAGGTTGATGCTGATGATGTCCAACACACACTGTGGCAATGTTGTTCTTTTGTGGTTTGTCTTGTCCTGCAGTGCGAGAACCCTCCCCCTGCCTTGGTGGAGTAGTGGTTCAGCTCTTTGAAGAGTTAAAAGCTTAAATACACAAGGACACGGAGCCCCACACACGTAGCGAGATGTAGCGGTGGCGCTAACTACACGGTAGGCGTTTCAGTACACCACACAAGGTTCAGTTAAAAACGGACATGAGAGATTGATGGAGCCACGAATCACGTCCATCAGGTCAACTTTTGGAAGACCACCGTCAGTATATTCTATTTTCTGAACAGTTTCATGTGCCCCCCCCCGCTGCCATTTAATGGCATAGCGTTAATAATTCATAATCATAATTCATTCAGAAACTCCAGCACCTTCTAAAAATGTATTTGGCACATTAAAAATCCCTGTTAACACACGTTGTTAACAGTCCTAAAACATCTGGAGACCTTAAAACACGACCTCATGCTCCTTTTTCTGCCTTGTCGTGACTTGCAAGAGAACGCAAAAAATGTCTTTAGCTAGCAATCCATCAAGCGCCATCAAGCGTCACCTAGCAACCCCAGCGACTCATGGCACGGCTGACATTCCGCATCGAGGACTGCGACCGTACGAGACTTCTTGGGTATTTATTGTACACAGTGGCGACCGTGGAAACGCTTTGGTTTTGGTACACACTTCAAAGTGGTTAAGTTGAGGTATTGGGTTACAGCTGGTTTAAGTTAAGGGTCCTTTAAGGTGGGAGAACACACCCTACCTCTCCCAGGGGGTCCGTCTGGCAGCCCGTCTCGCACAACTGCAGCCGATTGGCCGAGTCGTCCGCAGTGTTCGCCACCTCGCACGCTGAGTCCCCTAGCGACGTGTTGCTATGGAAGTTCAGCGTCAGTTTGGCCAGGCTCTGATTGGTCAAGAGAAACACAGGAAAGGGAGAGTGGATAACTGAGAAACTATTTAAAATGTGTACGACTCAGAATGTGAACATGGACTTAGGTTGGGATGAGGGGGCGTTGAGTTTGGCTTATGGGTGTTTGGACCCCTGAAAACAAGTGAAAAAGATTTTCATTTTCATGACTCCAATCTGGATTTGTGTTAAAATTCTTGTTTCTACTGTTAATCACTGGTTCAGGTTTGAATCTTTTCTTGTTGGGAACACAAAATGAAAGTTATGTGAAACTAATAAAGAGTTGCAGTGGTGGTGCAGAGTATCTTGTGTGTGATTTTAGAACGTATCGGCGGGACTGAAGCATCTACCCGTTATTTTAACCTGCCAGATAATGGCCCAACAGTGACTTTTTGCAGCCTACCAAAAGTAAGCTCCAGTGCTTCCTTTAAAAGGGGAATTCAAGTGGGAAGTATCACATGTTGACTGTTGGTTTCTCACCTGTTGCCAAGAAGAGCACTGTTATCACGAGTCTATCTCCAGGTGAAATACAGTCCCTGAAGTTTGTGTCAACAAAATGACAAAAATTACAGAAAGCCAATGTGTCCGTTTAGTTTTCATCTGTGTTTACACCTGCTGCAGCGATGTGAACGACCACGTTTCACACCTGCTGCAGCGATGTGAACGACCACGTTTCACACCTGCTGCAGCGATGTGAACGACCACGTTTCACACCTGCTGCAGCGATGTGAACGACCACGTTTCACACCTGCTGCAGCGATGTGAACGACCACGTTTCAGAGCGCTATCTTGTGATTATTTTGGATGTAGTCGCCCATAAAGCAGCCTTGTTGCAAATGTTTCATTTGAACTGAGCTAGCAATGCATGTGAGGAGCCTACCTGGATGAGGTCTACAGGGGAGTGTGAGGAGCCTACCTGGATGAGGTCTACAGGGGAGTGTGAGGAGCCTACCTGGATGAGGTCTACAGGGGAGTGTGAGGAGCCTACCTGGATGAGGTCTACAGGGGAGTGTGAGGAGCCTACCTGGATTAGGTCTACAGGGGAGTGTGAGGAGCCTACCTGGATGAGGTCTACAGGGGAGTGTGAGGAGCCTACCTGGATGAGGTCTACAGCCGAGGGAGGAGCCTACCTGGGTGAGGTCTACAGCCGAGGGAGGAGCCTACCTGGATGAAATGTACAGCTGAGGGAGGAGCCTACCTGGATGAGGTCCTGCCTCTCCTTCTCGCCTGTGCTGATGGCCTTCTTGATGCTGCGTAGCTCGTTGAAGATGGCCTGAGCCTCGTCCAGCTTGTAGTTGGTCTGACTGCTGGACATCTTTCTGTCGATCCTGACACACAGGAAAACACAAACATACAGAACTTAACCAGGATAAGCAGATGAAAGATAGTCAGTCACTCTCCCTCACTCACTTTCACCCTCTCTTTGTCTCTCTCCCTCTCTCTGTGTGAGAGAAGTCAGGGACTAACTTAAAGCCCTGCCCTCCTAGCCCTGGGTTGGTGATTAGGAGATGTTTATTTTGTTGTTTTAAGAAGTGTTGACAGTTTCACGCGGATAAAGAAAGAAATGAATAAAGATGATCTATCGGGATGTTGTTCCAATGGTTGTTCTCTGGTCATGTAGCACCAGTTCTCTAGGGCTGTTGTTCTAGCTGTTGTTCTCTGGTCATGTAGCACCAGTTCTCTAGGGCTATTGTTCTCTGGTCATGTAGCACCAGTTCTCTAGGGCTGTTGTTCTCTGGTCATGTAGCACCAGTTTTCTAGGGCTGTTGTTCTCTGGTCATGTAGCACCAGTTCTCTAGGGCTGTTGTTCCAACTGTTGTTCTCTGGTCATGTAGCACCAGTTCTCTAGGGCTGTTGTTCTCTGGTCATGTAGCACCAGTTTTCTAGGGCTGTTGTTCTCTGGTCATGTAGCACCAGTTCTCTAGGGCTGTGGTTCTCTGGTCATGAAGCACCAGTTCGCTCTTCTTAAAACATTGTTAATGTACCTTCTATCAATCTGCTAAATACCTAAATTCAATGAATCTTCCATTCAAAGAGTGTGTGTGTGTGTGTGTAGCCCAGTGAGGGGAGCAGTGAATGAGTGGCAGGGCGTGTGTATTTTCATTCAGTAGGAGGTCTGGATGCTTCATCTTCTCACTGGGCATTAAAGACACTCCCTAACTCCTAATTATAGCCTGTGTATCGCCCCTGTGTATCGCCCCCCGTGTATCGCCCCCTGTGTATCGCCCCTGTGTATCGCCCCCTGTGTATCGCCCCCTGTGTATCGCCCCTGTGTATCGCCCCCTGTGTATCGCCCCTGTGTATCGCCCCCTGTGTATCGCCCCTGTGTATCGCCCCCTGTGTATCGCCCCCTGTGTATCGCCCCTGTGTATCGCCCCCTCTCTCTCATCTGACACCTCTTTATAAAGAAGTCCAGTTAGCCATGACCTCGCTCCTTCCTACCAGAAACAGGGCCTAGTCTGGTATTGGAAATGTGTTCATGGGAAACGTATATCAATATGAAGTCACAAGAGGAGGTCAAATAACTTCATGTCTTATGAAACCCCTTGTTCCCTTGGACTGCGTTAAGACACATTCAATTAAGTTCAGTTGACTAGGTTGATTAAGGTCAGAGTAAACGTTTATCTTAATCCGTTCTAATGTGCAATAGTTTAAAAAGGCCAAAATATTTGGGAAGTGAAACGTGAGCTAGCCAGGCAGCGTAGCAGAGTGCTAGCTCTCTCTGGCTTACGGAAACGCTCCAGAAAGACGGGCTACAAATGAACAAACTTGGTATAATAACCAACTACATTGTAACAACCAACTACTTTATAACAACCAACTACTTTATAACAACCAACTATATTATAACAACCAACTACATTATAACAACCAACTACTTTATAACCACCAACTACTTTATAACAACCAACTACATTATAACAACCAACTACATTGTAACAACCAACTACTTTATAACCACCAACTACTTTATAACAACCAACTACATTATAACAACCAACTACTTTATAACAACCAACTACATTGTAACAACCAACTACTTTATAACCACCAACTACTTTATAACAACCAACTACATTATAACAACCAACTACTTTATAACAACCAACTACATTATAACAACCAACTACATTATAACAACCAACTACTTTATAACAACCAACTACATTATAACAACCAACTACATTATAACAACCAACTACATTATAATAGCCAACTACAGTAGTTCAAACAGCCAACAACAGGCTACAGGACAGCCCAGGACTACCAAAGTACCAACTGCAATCCAAGCACCAAATCATTTATAATAAGTTGACCCATCTTAAGAAGTTTCTCCCTCTATATGGGTGGTTCTAGAGGCTCCGCGGACCTCTGCGGAGGAGAGGAGAGGAGAAAGGGGAAAAGGAACCAGGGGGGAGGAGGAGGAGGCCTGGGTGCTGCTCAGGACCCCATGCCTTGGCCCCACCACAGCCCTCTCTTCAACAGCAGGTAGTGTTCTGCTGCCCAGGGGCCTCTCAGCCCCTCAGCCCCTAACAAGAGGGGCTTTGTCCCCCCGGGCCCCCGTCTGCTGGCAGGCCCTGGGCTCTGCTCAGAGGCTGCACTGGCCCCGGGCATACTTACCACTTTTAAGATATATATATAATATGGAATATATATTATATATGCGATTATATTAGATTAAAGATGGTCACATATTCTTACACACGCATATATATATATATATATACATATATATATATATGATTTCCATCAGGTGGTGTTTGTTTTGGCCCCCTGCTGTGAGGTGGTGTTTGGCCCCCTGCTGTGAGGTGGTGTTTGTTTGGGGCCCCTGCTGTAAGGTGGTGTTTGTTTGGGCCCCTGCTGTGAGGTGGTGTTTGTTTGGGGCCCCCTGCTGTGAGGTGATGTTTGTTTGGGCCCCCTGCTGTGAGGTGGTGTTTGTTTGGGCCCCTGCTGTGAGGTGGTGTTTGTTTGGGCCCCTGCTGTGAGGTGGTGTTTGTTTGGCCCCCTGCTGTGAGGTGGTGTTTGGGGCCCCCTGCTGTGAGGTGGTGTTTGGGGCCCCCTGCTGTGAGGTGGTGTTTGGCCCCCCCTGCTGTGAGGTGGTGTTTGGCCCCCTGCTGTGAGGTGGTGTTTGGGCTCCTTGCTGTGGGGTGGTGTTTGGGCCCCTGCTGTGAGGTGGTGTTTGGCCCCCTGCTGTGAGGTGGTGTTTGGCCCCCTGCTGTGAGGTGGTGTTTGGCCCCCTGCTGTGAGGTGGTGTTTGGGCCCCTTGCTGTGGGGTGGTGTTTGGCCCCCTGCTGTGAGGTGGTGTTTGGGGCCCCCTGCTGTGAGGTGGTGTTTGGCCCCCTGCTGTGAGGTGGTGTTTGGCCCCCTGCTGTGAGGTGGTGTTTGGGCCCCTTGCTGTGGGGTGGTGTTTGGGCCCCTGCTGTGAGGTGGTGTTTGGCCCCCTGCTGTGGTGCGAGGGAAACCGGCCACCAATATTCACCCACATCAGCTGAGATAGAAAACAATAGAAACCATTGGAACAATGGCCTCCTGGACCCTACAGCACAAACAATAAGGAACGAGGTGTAAACACACACACACACACACACACACACACACACACACACACACACACACACACACACACACACACACACACACACACACACACACACACACACACACACACACACACACACACACACACACACACACACACACACACACACACACACACACACACACACACACACACACACACACACACACACACACACACAAAGCTGTGTGTTCTGCCGGCTATTCTAGGACCGGTGAGTTATGTTTTATCTAGTAGATAAGAGTCGGGGGCCAGGACGCAGGAAGAGCAGAGGAATGCACCCCCTCCCCCTCCCTCCCTCCCCCCCCCCCCCCTCTCCACAGAGCTACTTCCTGTTCGGGCCACGGCTCTGCATCCTCTTCCTGGGGTGGAGTCCCTGCGTTTCCGTTGAAAAACTGTGTGTGCTCTCCTCTCCTCTAACACTCTCCTCTCCTCTCCTCGAACACTCTCCTCTCCTCTAACACTCTCCTCTCCTCTCCTCTAACACTCTCCTCTCCTCGAACACTCTCCTCTCCTCTCCTCTCCTCTAACACTCTCCTCTCCTCGAACACTCTCCTCTCCTCTCCTCGAACACTCTCCTCTCCTCGAACACTCTCCTCTCCTCGAACACTCTCCTCTCCTCGAACACTCTCCTCTCCTCTCCTCTAACACTCTCCTCTCCTCTCCTCTAACACTCTCCTCTCCTCTCCTCTCCTCGAACACTCCTCTCCTCTCCTCGAACACTCTCCTCTCCTCGAACACTCTCCTCTCCTCTCCTCGAACACTCTCCTCTCCTCGAACACTCTCCTCTCCTCGAACACTCTCCTCTCCTCTCCTCGAACACTCTCCTCTCCTCGAACACTCTCCTCTCCTCTCCTCTAACACTCTCCTCTCCTCTAACACTCTCCTCTCCTCTAACACTCTCCTCTCCTCTCCTCGAACACTCTCCTCTCCTCTCCTCTCACACTCTCCTCTCCTCTAACACTCTCCTCTCCCCTCCTCGAACACTCTCCTCTCCTCTCCTCGAACACTCTCCTCTCCTCTCCTCGAACACTCTCCTCTCCTCTCCTCTCCTCGAACACTCTCCTCTCCTCTCCTCTCCTCGAACACTCTCCTCTCCTCTCCTCTCCTCGAACACTCTCCTCTCCTCTAACACTCTCCTCTCCTCTAACACTCTCCTCTCCTCTAACACTCTCCTCTCCTCGAACACTCTCCTCTCCTCTCCTCGACTCTACTTTTCTCCCTCTCCTCAAACTCTCATCCTCAAATTATTTTCTCGGTGTCCTCTCCTCAAAATGTCTCAAAATTGTTTCCACACACACACACACACACACACACACACACACACACACACACACACACACACACACACACACACACACACACACACACACACACACACACACACACACACACACACACACACACACACACACACACACACACACACACACACACACACACACACACACACACACACACACACAACTTACTCCTGCAGGGTCTCCACGCCCATCTGGTTGTAGTGGAGCTCCTGCTTCATCTGGGCTAGCTCCTGCTTTAGCCTGCAGAGCTACACACACACAAGAGAGAGAGAGAGAGAGAGAGAGAGAGAGAGAGAGAGAGAGAGAGGAGAGAGAGAGAGAGAGAGAGAGAGAGAGAGAGAGAGAGAGAGAGAGAGAGAGAGAGAGAGAGAGAGAGAGGAAGGAGAGAGGGGAGAGTCACCTCGGCGACAACACAATGGCCGTCTCTCCTCGGCCCGCTGGCACAAACCGCGCGTCGTGACTATTCATCGCGTCATAAGTATTCACCGCGTCGTGACTATTCAGCAACTATTAACCAACTATTCACCGCGTCGTGACTATTCACCAACTATTAACCGCGTCGTGACTATTCACCAACTATTAACCGCGTCGTGACTATTCACCAACTATTAACCGCGTCGTGACTATTCACCAACTATTAACCGCGTCGTGACTATTTACCAACTATTAACCGCGTCGTGACTATTCACCAACTATTAACCGCGTCGTGACTATTCACCAACTATTAACCGCGTCGTGACTATTCACCAACTATTAACCGCGTCGTGACTATTCACCGCGTCGTGACTATTCACCGCGTCGTGACTATTCACCGCGTCGTGACTATTCACCACGTCACCAAAGCGCTGGGCTACACCAGGTTCTGGGTCTAAAGGGTGCTGAACATTCCTAGATCAGGAGGTTGTAGCTTGATCATCATTCTTGTTGGAGTTAACGGTTCCCCAGCTTGTGAAACGGAGCCCACATGGAGGCGCTAGTAGCATGGAGGCGCTGGTTGTTGACCTGACCTCTACGTGACCCCACAGCTTTGCTACGACAACAACCACCATGAGGATGATGATGTCATCCTCATCCTCAGGGGCCCCCCTCAATACGGTCAGTGTATCCTGTGAAGGCACCACACCCTGGGAGAGGCTAGGGTCTCTCTCTCTCTCTCTCTGGAGGACTTACCCGATCTCTCCTGCAGGCGATCTCCACCTTGATCTGGTCCGGGTCGTACTTCACATTAGAGGACCAGCCAGATAGAGCTGCACACACACACACACACACACACACACACACACACACACACACACACACACACACACACACACACACACACACACACACACACACACACACACACACACACACACACACACACACACACACACACACACACACACACACACACACACACACACACACACACACACACACACACACACACACACACACACAGTTAGTGTGTGTATAGGCTGTATAGCAGATATAGGGTAGAGAGGGTCAGAGGTCAACCTAGGCGGGGTAATGGCAGGGTTGGGGTGTGGTAAGGGAGGGTGTGGTTCACTACATGAAGGTGAGTGAAATTAAGAGATGAGAGAGAGAGGGGTCTTTTGAAGAGTGTGTAACCTGAGTCGTCAGGGTGTGTGTGTGTGTGTGTGTGTGTCTCTCTCTGTGACACACACACCTGTGTGAGGAGGGTCCACACACAGGTGTACACACACACTTGTATCTGTCTGCTTGAGTGGCAGCCTGAGGGATCTGCATGGAGTTGGTGCATCAGTGGGTTTTGTTGGCTTAGTGATAAATATTACCAACTAATATAAGAACTACGTGTGTGTGTGTGTGTGTGTGTTAGCTGTGTTTTACCTTCTTTTTTTATCACATATTGTGTAATGTACCAAAATTATTTCTTACAGAGTGCTGGGTTAAAGCAGCATTACTTCAGCTCTAAAGAACCCTCAGGTCTCTTCCTATGGGGACAAATCCAATGTTTGGACTTTTCAACAGTTCTCACAATGGGGGGGAGGGGCACTCCCTAGGGTTGGGGTGTGTTTGTGTGTGTGTGTGTGCACAATGTGTTGTTGTATGTACACACAAACACATACACATTTATATATATACACACATACACATTTATATATACACACACACACACACACACATATATATATACACACATACATATATGTATATGCATATATACATACATACATACATATGTATATATGCATATGTATATATACATATATACATACATATGTATGTATGTATGTATGTATGCATGTATGTATGTATATCAGTGGTGAAGCATCAGGGCCTTCAAGGTATTCAGAGAAGACCCTGGAACTCTCAGATGAAACAAAGAAAAATCGAATTAATTGTATTAATAAAATGTAATACAATTTAATACAATTTAAATAAAATGAATAAATGAGAATGGTATCTGTGTTGTTATCTGTTATATTACATTTGATTTGAACAGTTGATTTGTTTGTCTTTCTCGGTCCATGCACGACGCATTTGAGTGGTTTTGTGTTGGAAAAACAATGCAACCAATCAGATATTTTTCTGGGTTGCTGGGAAGAATATCCTTCAACCAAAGTATTCCCGATGACTTTGGCCCTTAGACTGAATGAGAGCGTACGTTTGGATTGACAATTTGATCAACCAATCATATATTGGTATGTAGCCAATGGGCGCATTCTTTCAGATTTCCCCACAGGTCCATAGTGCGCTAGAAGGTCTAGTTCACTGGCTCGAGAGAGAGGATCTAGCGTAGTGCTACGTTGATTTCTTTCTACGTAGGTTTTTTACGTCGAAATGGCAACAGGTGAAGATGATGTTGCGGATTTGTTGTTAGTACCCTTTTCAAGACGACTATTCAGTGTAAAGATGGACATCATAAAAAACTTTTAACGATCCCCGTCACCACTGCATCTGCGGAAAGGACATTTTATTATTATAAAAACATATGGAGGGACAGAACAAGACAATCCCGACTCACTGCATTAGCTTCCATAGCTATTGGAAGGCAACTTATTTTGGATCTGAAAAGCAGTGATCAGCTTTATGACCGGGTTATCGATATATTGATAACCCGGTCATAAAGCAGTGATCAGCTTTATGACCGGGTTATCGATATATTGATAACCCGGTCATAAAGCAGTAATCAGCTTTATGACCGGGTTATCGATCCATGAATTTGGTCTTTCAGTGAACATCATTGGGGAGTGAGACTCATTTGTCTTTGCTGGTTTTGTCTCAGTGTTGCGTCTCGTTGAGCTGGTTGTTGCATTTTGTTTCCACACACTTGTTGACTGATTAGTTAATGGCTGTCTTGGGTTTGTTAAGCATTGTTGTGCATTTGAATTGAGAGTTTTGTCTTGATCTTTCTTTGCATCGTTTAACCTGAAAAGACTTAACGTAATTAAGAGTTACAAAACCGCGATCAATAATCACCAAATGTCTCTGGCATATGTCTTGTCATTAGCACTTTCACCTGTCACAATATCTCAACTTAAATCCTCCCATTAAGGACGTTATGTGACATTAAGTGTTCTCCTCTCTATTGAGCCAGTAAGGAAAAGTCTTAACGCAGCTTTATGAGAGGAAAACACTTAATGTCACATAACTTCCGTAACAGTAGGATTTAGGTTTTGATATTGTGACAGGTGGAAGTGCTAATGACAAGACATATGCCAGAGACATTTGGTGACTATTGATCTGTTTTGGAACGTTAATCGTTTTAGACCGTCACTTTCATCCCTTTGTTTTTTATAGTGTGGTGGTCTGTGTTGGGTTAGGGTTATATATGTATATATATATATATATATATATATACACATGTATAGTGTGCATATAACGTGTTATTTGGAGTATATGTATTTGCCTTACCGCTGACGAGGGAGCGTCCGTCTTCCTGCACCTCCTCCTGCTGCTGCACCTCCTCCTGGGTCATCTCCCGGAGGAGCAGCATCTCCTGCTGGGCCAGCTCCAGCCTCTGCTGCTTCACCTGATACATCTCCTTCTTGGCCTGCAGCGCCTCCTCCGCCACCACCAGGTACTCCTTCAGCATGCGCTCCTGTTCTTGCCGCCATTGCGTGCGAGGGTTCTCTATCTGGGTGGTCTCTGGTGGAAGGAGGGGAGGGCCTTAGTGATGAGGGAAGGAGGGAAGGAGGGAAGGAGGGGAGGGCCTTAGTGATGAGGGAAGGAGGGAAGGAGGGGAGGGCCTTAGTGGTGAGGAGCTAGGGGTCAGGGGGGAGTCTTAGTGATGAGGAGCTAGGGGTGAGGGAAGGAGGGGAGGGCCTTAGTGATGAGGGGTGAGGGAAGGAGGGGAGGGCCTTAGTGATGAGGGGCTAGGGGTGAGGGAAGGGGAGAGGGCCTTAGTGATGAGGGGCTAGGGGTGAGGGAAGGAGGGGAGGGCCTTAGTGATGAGGGGCTAGGGGTGAGGGAAGGGCCTTAGTGATGAGGGGCTAGGGGTGAGGGAAGGAGGGGAGGGCCTTAGTGATGAGGGGCTAGGGGTGAGGGAAGGAGGGGAGGGCCTTAGTGATGAGGGGTGAGGGAAGGAGGGGAGGGCCTTAGTGATGAGGGGCTAGGGGTTTGGGAAGGGGGAGGGCCTTAGTGATGAGGGGCTAGGGGTGAGGGAAGGGGAGGGCCTTAGTGATGAGGGGTGAGGGAAGGGGGAGGGCCTTAGTGATGAGGGGTGAGGTAAGGGGGAGGGCCTTAGTGATGAGGGGTGAGGGAAGGGGGAGGGCCTTAGTGATGAGGGGCTAGGGGTGAGGGAAGGGGGAGGGCCTTAGTGATGAGGGGTGAGGGAAGGGGGAGGGCCTTAGTGATGAGGGGCTAGGGGTGAGGGAAGGGGGAGGGCCTTAGTGATGAGGAGCTAGGGGTGAGGGAAGGAGGGGAGGGCCTTAGTGATGAGGGGTGAGGGAAGGAGGGGAGGGCCTTAGTGATGAGGGGCTAGGGAAGGAGGGGAGGGCCTTAGTGATGAGGGGCTAGGGGTGAGGGAAGGAGGGGAGGGCCTTAGTGATGAGGGGCTAGGGGTGAGGGAAGGAGGGGAGGGCCTTAGTGATGAGGGGCTAGGGGTGAGGGAAGGAGGGGAGGGCCTTAGTGATGAGGGGCTAGGGGTGAGGGAAGGAGGGGAGGGCCTTAGTGATGAGGGGCTAGGGGTGAGGGAAGGGGGAGGGCCTTAGTGATGAGGGGCTAGGGGTGAGGGAAGGAGGGGAGGGCCTTAGTGATGAGGGGCTAGTGATGAGGGGTGAGGGAAGGGGGGAGGGCCTTAGTGATGAGGGGTGAGGGAAGGGGGAGGGCCTTAGTGATGAGGGGTGAGGGAAGGGGGGAGGGCCTTAGTGATGAGGGGTGAGGGAAGGGGGAGGGCCTTAGTGATGAGGGGTGAGGGAAGGAGGGGAGGGCCTTAGTGATGAGGGGCTAGGGGTGAGGGAAGGAGGGGAGGGCCTTAGTGATGAGGGGTGAGGGAAGGGGGGAGGGCCTTAGTGATGAGGGGTGAGGGAAGGAGGGGAGGGCCTTAGTGATGAGGGGCTAGGGGTGAGGGAAGGAGGGGAGGGCCTTAGTGATGAGGGGTAAGGGAAGGAGGGGAGGGCCTTAGTGATGAGGGGCTAGGGGTGAGGGAAGGAGGGGAGGGCCTTAGTGATGAGGGGTGAGGGAAGGGGGGAGGGCCTTAGTGATGAGGGGTGAGGGAAGGAGGGGAGGGCCTTAGTGATGAGGGGCTAGGGGTGAGGGAAGGAGGGGAGGGCCTTAGTGATGAGGGGTGAGGGAAGGGGGGAGGGCCTTAGTGATGAGGGGTGAGGGAAGGAGGGGAGGGCCTTAGTGATGAGGGGCTAGGGGTGAGGGAAGGAGGGGAGGGCCTTAGTGATGAGGGGCTAGGGGTGAGGGAAGGAGGGGAGGGCCTTAGTGATGAGGGGTGAGGGAAGGGGGAGGGCCTTAGGGGTGAGGGGAAGGGGGAGGGCCTTAGTGATGAGGGAAGGGGGAGGGCCTTAGTGATGAGGGGTGAGGGGAAGGGGGAGGGCCTTAGTGGTGAGGGGTGAGGGAAGGGGGAGGGCCTTAGTGGTGAGGGGTGAGGGGTGAGGGAAGGGGGAGGGGGAGGGCCTTAGTGATGAGGGGTGAGGGGTGAGGGGAAGGGGGAGGGCCTTAGTGGTGAGGGGTGAGGGAAGGGGGAGGGCCTTAGTGGTGAGGGGTGAGGGGTGAGGGAAGGGGGAGGGGGAGGGCCTTAGTGATGAGGGGTGAGGGAAGGGGGAGGGCCTTAGTGGTGAGGGAAGGGGGAGGGCCTTAGTGATGAGGAGTGAGGGAAGGGGGAGGGCCTTAGTGATGAGGGGTGAGGGAAGGCCTTAGTGATGAGGGGCTAGGGGTGAGGGAAGGGGGAGGGCCTTAGTGATGAGGGGTGAGGGAAGGGGGAGGGCCTTAGTGATGAGGGGTGAGGGAAGGGGGAGGGCCTTAGTGATGAGGGGTGAGGGAAGGGGGAGGGCCTTAGTGATGAGGGGTGAGGGAAGGGGGAGGGCCTTAGTGATGAGGGGTGAGGGAAGGGGGAGGGTGCTCCAGTGCTGGTTCGGGATGTGATGGAAGTGTTCTGCTTTCAGTGGGATCGACACTGAATGTTATTTATTAATGTTATTAATTTGAGAGATCTTTTTTTGTTTTGTTATTGTGTCGTTATGGTTTTTTCCTGTTGTTCTCGTCATATATCATATTTGTAAATTAGAAATGTTTTTATACACGTTTTAATTTGTCTTTACAAACAAAAGAGACAACGAAAATGTTCTTAAGAAAGTAATCACTAAAACCACTGCAAACAAACTGATTTACCAACCACACTAAACTGTGTTGAGTTTGTTTGGAAACAAATGAAAAGTAATGCTTCACATTTTGGGCCTGGAGCCACCCCCAGAGAAGGTGACTCCAGCTGGGGAGGAGGTCAGAGCTGAAGAGGGGTGGGGAATGTTGGTGAGAGCGTGTTGGAGGACAGACAGGAACAGGAAGTGTGGAGCCCCGGCCCTTCCCACTTCCTCTTTAGAAGAACACGTTTCCCCGAGTCATGAAAAAGTGGTGCTACTCCCAAGTTAATCACATTCACCCACTAGCTAACTATGCTAAAACAATACCAACCACAGCAGCACGCGACAGCTCTCTTTCATTCATTACTGCCCACAGTCGCTTTACAGTTTTAATCTATATTCACTATTATTCTGTCATTTAGCAGACACTTTATTCCAAAGCGATTAACAGTGAATTCAGTACAGACAGTACAGAGACAGGTCATTAAGGAGCAGGTAGGGGTTAGACAGTATAGAGACAGGTCATTAAGGAGCAGGTAGGGGTTAGACAGTACAGAGACAGGTCATTAAGGAGCAGGTAGGGGTTAGACAGTACAGAGACAGGTCATTAAGGAGCAGGTAGGGGTTAGACAGTACAGAGACAGGTCATTAAGGAGCAGGTAGGGGTTAGACAGTACAGAGACAGGTCATTAAGGAGCAGGTAGGGGTTAGACAGTACAGAGACAGGTCATTAAGGAGCAGGTAGGGGTTAGACAGTACAGAGACGGGTCATTAAGGAGCAGGTAGGGGTTAGACAGTACAGAGACGGGTCATTAAGGAGCAGGTAGGGGTTAGACAGTACAGAGACGGGTCATTAAGGAGCAGGTAGGGGTTAGACAGTACAGAGACGGGTCATTAAGGAGCAGGTAGGGGTTAGACAGTACAGAGACGGGTCATTAAGGAGCAGGTAGGGGTTAGACAGTACAGAGACGGGTCATTAAGGAGCAGGTAGGGGTTAGACAGTACAGAGACGGGTCATTAAGGAGCAGGTAGGGGTTAGACAGTACAGAGACGGGTCATTAAGGAGCAGGTAGGGGTTAGACAGTACAGAGACGGGTCATTAAGGAGCAGGTAGGGGTTAGACAGTACAGAGACAGGTCATTAAGGAGTAGGTAGGGGTTAGACAGTACAGAGACAGGTCATTAAGGAGCAGGTAGGGGTTAGACAGTACAGAGACAGGTCATTAAGGAGCAGGTAGGGGTTAGACAGTACAGAGACAGGTCATTAAGGAGCAGGTAGGGGTTAGACAGTACAGAGACAGGTCATTAAGGAGCAGGTAGGGGTTAGACAGTACAGAGACGGGTCATTAAGGAGCAGGTAGGGGTTAGACAGTACAGAGACGGGTCATTAAGGAGCAGGTAGGGGTTAGACAGTACAGAGACGGGTCATTAAGGAGCAGGTAGGGGTTAGACAGTACAGAGACGGGTCATTAAGGAGCAGGTAGGGGTTAGACAGTACAGAGACGGGTCATTAAGGAGTAGGTAGGGGTTAGACAGTACAGAGACGGGTCATTAAGGAGCAGGTAGGGGTTAGACAGTACAGAGACGGGTCATTAAGGAGCAGGTAGGGGTTAGACAGTACAGAGACGGGTCATTAAGGAGCAGGTAGGGGTTAGACAGTACAGAGACGGGTCATTAAGGAGCAGGTAGGGGTTAGACAGTACAGAGACGGGTCATTAAGGAGCAGGTAGGGGTTAGACAGTACAGAGACGGGTCATTAAGGAGCAGGTAGGGGTTAGACAGTACAGAGACGGGTCATTAAGGAGCAGGTAGGGGTTAGACAGTACAGAGACAGGTCATTAGGAGCAGGTAGGGGTTAGACAGTACAGAGACAGGTCATTAAGGAGTAGGTAGGGGTTAGGCCGTTACAGGTTGCTATGTGGACATCAGGGGATCAAACACTCTACACTATCCTGCCCCTGTGTTGTACAACAACTGTTGTGACCCAAACCAGCGAGCGCTACACCAACACTAGGGTACTACTAGTGCCTCTTATGCACACGGTCGGTCAGGGGTTGGATCCTAACAACACGGTTGGTTGTGTTTTTGTGCGATTTCCAAATACGGTCAGCTCCAAGAGACGAGAGCGCAGGGGAGAGTTGATGTGGTCAGCGGGCCGGAGGGAAAACACACGATGATTCAGACACCGCCGTGCACGTCCCCTGGGAACGCATGGCGGCGTGTCAGTGCCACGTGTTCTACGACGCTGACACACCGCCTTGGAACGCGGGGCGGAGACACCGCGTCGTCTCCCAGTGATCACAGGGACCAGACTGCCCGGGTCTCCGTGGAGGTTTAGTCACTGTATGGATTTCTCCATATAGTAGGTCACATGGAACGGTTCCCTGTCCAGACCCTGCACCCTGGACACCGGAGTCCCTCAAGGCTCAGTATTGGGACCCCTTCTGTTTTCTCTTTACACTAAATCGCTAGGCTCTGTAATCACATCTCATGGCTTCTCCTATCACTGCTATGCAGATGACACTCAACTGTTTCTCTCCTTTCCCCCCTCAGAAACACAAATAGCAACACGCATCTCTAAATGCCTGGCCGACATCAGCAGATGGACAGCCGCCAACCACCTGAAGCTCAACCTTGACAAGACTGAGCTCCTCTTCATACCGGGGAAAGACTGCCCTCAGATGGACCTACTGGTCACCATCGAGAACACCCAAGTCTCCCCCTCAACCACAACAAGAGACCTTGGTGTGGTGGTAGATGACCAGCTGTCCTGCAATGCCAACGTCACCGCGGTGGCCCGATCTTGCAGAATTGCCCTCCACAACATCCGCAGGATCCGGCCCTTCCTCACACGCGAAGCGGCGCAGATCCTGGTCCAAGCGCTCGTCATCACCCGCCTTGACTACTGCAACTCTCTCCTGGCGGGACTCCCCGCCTCTGCAACCAAGCCCCTCCAACGCATCCAGAACGCAGCAGCACGCCTGGTATTCAATCTACCGAAATTCTCCCACGTGACCCCTCTCTTCCGCGATCTCCACTGGCTTCCGGTAAATGCTCGCATAAAATTCAAGACTCTGGTGCTGACCTTCAGGGCAGTCAATGGAACTGCCCCGGCCTACCTCCAGGCGTTGGTCAAACCCTACATCCCAGCCAGAGCGCTCCGCTCAACTTCTGCCAGGCGACTTGTTCGACCTTCACTAATGTCAACCAAACATCGCTCGTCCAAAACCCAGCTCTTCACGGCTCTGGCTCCACAGTGGTGGAATGAACTCCCGTCTCATGTCAGGACGGCAGAGTCCCTCGCCAGCTTCCGCAAGAGACTCAAGACCCACCTGTTCAGAGTCCACCTGGACTCTCCTTGACCCCTCCTTCTCCTTTGTGAAACCCCTAAACTTGCTTAAGTCCTGACATTAATAGCTCTTAGCATGTTGTATATGTTAGCAAGTGTATATCCTTAATGTTGATAACACGCTCTTATCACAGCTACTTAAGCAGGTGACCTAGCAGTACGAAATTGTGTTATTCATCTTGTTAAAATGAATACTTGTGAACTACTGTATTTTTATGTTTGCGTACCCCAGTGTTATGCTATTGTCTGCTTCAACTAATGTACACCTTGTAAGTCGCTTTGGATAAAAGCGTCTGCCAAATGCCCTAAATGTAAATGTAAATGTAGAAGTCATGTTTAAGGATGTTGTGTTGCAGTGGTGTAATGTAGTGGTGTGTTTATGTAGTATGTATGCAGTATGTGTGGTGGTGGCTGGTTTAACCTGAGGGCCTTGATTACCAAGGACCCACAGGTGTGCGGCCAACAGCCCTCACCCAGCAGCCCAGAGCCTAACCAGTCAATCTGACTGGGGCCAGATGGGGTGCTTAAACCAACCAGTACAGTATACAGTATTGTACAGTATATCATATACTTATTGTACAGTATATCATATACTTATTGTACAGTATATCATATACTTGATGATATATCAATGACTTGAGATCCAGTGGAGGATGAATAGGGCTGTACTGCCGTTTGGTTTAGCCCAGGGGAAGAGATGGGAGAGGACGCAAATGAGATAGGGAGGAAAAAAGGGTGGAGAAGAGGGAGAAGAGGAGGACACAGGGAGATAGGGAGAGGAGACAGGGTGGTACTCACTGTTGATGTGGTCGATGTAGTACACGCCCACCTGCTGGTCGTACACCACCTCCCAGCCCAGAGGCAGCTCATCGCCCACACAGTCTGCAAACGTCAGCGGCTTGGTGATCCTGCAGCGGAGGGAAACGACATCGTCATCGCCATGACACACCAGATCATCACCACATCAATGGGACATCGCCAATAATAATGCCGGCTTTTATATAGCGCTTTTATCCAAAGCGCAAGTCAAGTCCTCACATCATCCATTCATACACCGAGTCAGCCATCAAGGAGACAGCCAGCACGTCAGGAGCAGTTAGGGTGAGGGGGTCTTGCTCAAGGACACCGACAGTTTTTGCTAGGAGGAGCCGGGGGATCGAACCAGCGACCTTTCGGTTGTGAGGTGTCCGCTCTACTTCCTGAGCTATACTGCCGCCAAGCCGTCGTCATGACATCATGATGACATCATGATGACATCACCACGTTACCACAACAATATCATGATGTAATCGTCACTACCGCATCAACACGTGGCCACCGCATGGTCCTCATCAGGACCGAATAACACACTGCTACTAGCTTCTCATCATCTAGATGATGTACATAAACCAAATACGTCTGTCTATCCAAGAGCTACTGCCCTCTGACCCTGTGGGGTTAGGGGTCAGAAGGAGTGGTGTAATGTGGGCCTGGGAAGGCCTTTGAGATGTAGGATTAGGGGACTTTATGCATGCTCTACACAGAACCGTATCACGCTAGAAACAACACATGCTTATCAACCTTCAGGATCTCTCATCCAGCACTGATAAGGAGAAGCAGCCAAAACGCTAATGACTTTTGTTGACAGAATGTTCAAACTCACTGTCAGTAAATACATCTAACTGGTGTGAGTGTGGAGGACAGAACCACAAAGCGTGAACGACTGTTCTGTCATTCAGTGAGCTGGACTTCAGGTAGAAATACAGCTGGTCTCTATTTTAGGTTAAGGGGACCATTGTTTAACCACAATCCTTTGAAGAGGCAAACCAGTTAGTCATCTGAATGTAATTGGTGGCAGGCTGGCCATGAGCAGGGTGTCAGGGTGTCAGGGTGTCAGGGTGTCCGATAGACTTGGTGAATGAACAGCGGTGGTGGAGACTGACCCATTCCCGCTGATGGATGGCGGTGCTAATCGGCCAGCGGGAAAGCGCTAAGTGCTACATGACAAATTGTCGTGTCGCGTTGTTTAAAATGTATTTTAATTTAACGGCTGCACATCCATCTTCTGCCGACTTAATGGCCTTCCTTGTGCCAAGCTGAACAGATGAGGACAACCTTCTCACACGCCACAAATCATCTCCCCGACGCTCAGCGTCACTCGCCTCACACTGGGCCAACACCACACCTTTTATTAACGGCAATACCGCTGTCCGTATTCCTGAGGTTTTCCGTGGACAGCTCTCGGATCGCTACCTACGACCACCGTAAATCAACTGAAAACAAAATGGCGACGGGCGGGTGACCCCCTCCCGCCACAGAATGCCCACAATGCAGACGGCGCTTATCCTGGCTAGGTATGCTAACAATGAGCCGCGGAGGAATTCTTCCTCACAGCATTCCAGAGGAAGAACAGACAAAGTGTCTTCCTGCTCAGCGGGCCGTGGTAACGCGTGGAGGACCACGGGACCACGGGACTAGGACATGAGAACGACAAGCTGGGGGAGGACCACGGGACTAGGACATGAGAACGACAAGCTGGGGAGGACCACGGGACCACGGGACTAGGACATGAGAACGACAAGCTGGGGAGGACCACGGGACCACGGGACTAGGACATGAGAACGACAAGCTGGGGAGGACCACGGGACCACGGGACTAGGACATGAGAACGACAAGCTGGGGAGGACCACGGGACCACGGGACTAGGACATGAGAACGACAAGCTGGGGAGGACCACGGGACCACGGGACTAGGACATGAGAACGACAAGCTGGGGAGGACCACGGGACCACGGGACTAGGACATGAGAACGACAAGCTGGGGAGGACCACGGGACCACGGGACTAGGACATGAGAACGACAAGCTGGGGAGGACCACGGGACCACGGGACTAGGACATGAGAACGACAAGCTGGGGAGGACCACGGGACCACGGGACTAGGACATGAGAACGACAAGCTGGGGAGGACCACGGGACCACGGGACTAGGACATGAGAACGACAAGCTGGGGAGGACCACGGGACCACGGGACTAGGACATGAGAACGACAAGCTGGGGAGGACCACGGGACCACGGGACTAGGACATGAGAACGACAAGCTGGGGAGGACCACGGGACCACGGGACTAGGACATGAGAACGACAAGCTGGGGAGGACCACGGGACTAGGACATGAGAACGACAAGCTGGGGAGGACCACGGGACTAGGACATGAGAACGACAAGCTGGGGAGGACCACGGGACCACGGGACTAGGACATGAGAACGACAAGCTGGGGAGGACCACGGGACCACGGGACTAGGACATGAGAACGACAAGCTGGGGAGGACCACGGGACTAGGACATGAGAACGACAAGCTGGGGAGGACCATGGGACTAGGACATGAGAACGACAAGCTGGGGAGGACCACGGGACCACGGGACTAGGACATGAGAACGACAAGCTGGGGAGGACCACGGGACTAGGACATGAGAACGACAAGCTGGGGAGGACCATGGGACCACGGGACTAGGACATGAGAACGACAAGCTGGGGAGGACCACGGGACTAGGACATGAGAACGACAAGCTGGGGAGGACCACGGGACCACGGGACTAGGACATGAGAACGACAAGCTGGGGAGGACCACGGGACCACAGGACTAGGACATGAGAACGACAAGCTGGGGAGGACCACGGGACCACGGGACCACGGGACTAGGACATGAGAACGACAAGCTGGGGAGGACCACGGGACCACAGGACTAGGACATGAGAACGACAAGCTGGGGAGGACCATGGGACTAGGACATGAGAACGACAAGCTGGGGAGGACCATGGGACTAGGACATGAGAACGACAAGCTGGGGAGGACCACGGGACTAGGACATGAGAACGACAAGCTGGGGAGGACCATGGGACCACGGGACTAGGACATGAGAACGACAAGCTGGGGAGGACCACGGGACTAGGACATGAGAACGACAAGCTGGGGAGGACCACGGGACCACGGGACTAGGACATGAGAACGACAAGCTGGGGAGGACCATGGGACTAGGACATGAGAACGACAAGCTGGGGAGGACCATGGGACCACGGGACTAGGACATGAGAACGACAAGCTGGGGAGGACCACGGGACTAGGACATGAGAACGACAAGCTGGGGAGGACCACGGGACCACGGGACTAGGACATGAGAACGACAAGCTGGGGAGGACCACGGGACCACGGGACTAGGACATGAGAACGACAAGCTGGGGAGGACCACGGGACCACGGGACTAGGACATAAGAACGACAAGCTGGGGAGGACCACGGGACCACGGGACTAGGACATGAGAACGACAAGCTGGGGAGGACCACGGGACCACGGGACTAGGACATGAGAACGACAAGCCCAGAAGCTCTCGGTAAAAGATGATGGTTTATTGGGAGGTTCTTGACACACTTATTCAACAGTGTCTTATGGACTGGAGCGCAAATCAAATCACTAACACAACCCACTGGAATTGTTATAATACTTGAAAGATCTGGCCCAATCCAATCACTATATTCAACAACTATATTCAAAGGCTGTTTTCATACCAACCATGAATGATTTGTTCTGAAACGCATGACGCATGGTCATGTGACTTAAGGAACGTCTGAAGGAATGCTGGAGATGAATCACAAGGACTAATCAAGGAGGACTTTAACCCAACATTTACAATTAACTATTTGTTACTACAGCCACGACAAATCACTAAAAAAGTGTCTTTAGAAGACAGATACGAGCCAGTGAACACGGCTGACTTCTTCTGCGACGGATGGTAGCGTCGGCGGAGAGCCGGAGATCCACAGCCTGGTGGACCACCACCCTCCGACACCACCTCAGTGACGCGCTCACCCCGCCGTTTCCCCCATGATGCATTGCATTCCTCGAAAGTCTCACACACACACACACAACCAAACTAGAGCTAAACTGTTCTCCAAGGAAGTCCAATATCACCATTTCTAAAGCAACGTGGGAAAGGAAATCGATCCACTTCACGGCGACCCCATTAACCCATCGTCCAGAATGCGGGATATCAAGCTGCGTTCAATATTTCTTCTGTCTGCGTTCAGGAGCAGACCAGAACCAAAACAACACAGAAACACGTGGATCTGCACGGAGAGCGCGGGCTGGTCTGCTTATTTTGATGAAGATATGAACATCAAGGGGCCGTCTTGTTTGTGTTGTCGTTTCTTAAAACTGCGATGACTAAAAACACCAGCCTCCCTGCTCACAACAACTCTGAACTAATGTTGACACACCACAAGTCCCCCCCACCCCCAAAAAGTGTAAATAGACATTCCTGTGTTGATGGCAGTCAGTTTGAGTCAATACTGGGTTTAGCTGGTTTAACTTCACACACACAAACAAACGACAATGAGTTTAATTCAGATCAGAAGGAGAATAACTGCTATCCAAACAAACCCTTAGGACCTTGTCTCTTCTCTGCGGGACACCGGCCAATCAGGGGTCTTTATTTGACGGGCTATAGACAGGGTGCTCTCTTGTGTCATAAAGTACAGGACCTGTGTTATGGAGGACGGCCATTAACCAGAGCGAGAGGGGAGGGCTTCTTCATTACGTGGTCTTCTGCTTGTGACAGCACGGAAGGGTGTGTGTGTGTGTGTGTGTGTGTGTGTGTGTGTGTGTGTGTGTGTGTGTGTGTGTGTGTGTGTGTGTGTGCACCACAGAATTTTAGGCTAATAAAGAAATGCATATATTTATATAATTGAATCATCCAAAACTAAAGCTAAACCATCAAAATAATCCCATCAGCATTGGATGGGTCCTCATCCAGCGCTTGTTTCTCTGAGTTCTGAACAGTTCAACTTAAAAGTAGGATAGGCTCACTCACTTATACATATATACATATATATACATATATACATATATACATACAAATACATCAAATCGCTCAGACCAGGCGCCTGGGGGCTGAAATAGAAAATGAAGAAGATAGAGAACTATTTGAAAACCTCACAGCTGCAGAACGGCGGCCCGGGGAGCGTGTGACAACTTCCCCCAGTGAAAAATATATTTAGTTGTAAAAGACATTTGCTAATTCTAAAATAATCCGGAGCGTCTTTGGCCGTCCCCTGGAGGGTATTTCTATCCGGAGAGACCCGGCGATTTGCCCGGCGACTGAGGCCCCGAGGCCCGGTATGTGAAACAGGAGTCTGGGTCTCGGTCTCCTCTCTGGACAAAGACCCCTTGCCACATTCCCGCCGCAAATTAAGATGCGTCAAAACAAGCGCCTCTCCAATCCCCACATTCTCATCACATGGCTAAAAATCCCCCCCCCCCCCCCCCCCCCCCGGTGGACCCCCCCCCGTGGACTCTTCAGTCTGGTTCACCGGGGACGCCACAGCTTGACCGGGATCTGCATATTCATACAGAACATTATGGCTTGGGGGTTCCCAAGGTTCTCCCAAAGTAAAAGCCCCCCCTGATACGGTGAAGAGAACCAGAGGGATCTCAGGAGAACGTTCCTTGGCCCACGAGTAAGCTAACTACAAAAATATTATTACTTTAATTGTTTGATCAACAAATTACATTAACAAGTTTTAAGAGTCAATTATTAAGATCCTCCATCGCCAGCTTATCTTCTGTGTTTTGGGCTAAATCGACACCTTGCCGACGACCCAGAAAGACAGATTCCACATCTCCATCGCGAGAAGTTATTAAAATGACCACGCATTCCACCTCATCCTATTCTCCAAAAAAAGTAATCCTCCCACCATTCGAAGAGCATTTTCTACAAAGGACTTTAAGAAGTGTTGACGGTCCAGAGAGAGAGAGGAGGACCAGGAAGTAGAGCGATGACGGGACACACCGGCCATGGCGGAGATGAAGCAACAACAAATAATTCCTCATTCCTCAGCCGCCTCCTCTAAGCTCTCACGCGCCGCACCAAGGAGCATACTTCAACTCTCTCCCCCCGGCCCTCCCTCCAGGCGACCGGGGGGAGGGGTGGGGCGTGAGGGGGGGGGAGAGGGGGGAGGAGAAGAGGGGGGAGGAGAGGGGGCCTTAAAGGCTAAAAGGGCCACAAGTGTCGGGTCTAAAAATTCCATTCTGGGTTAAAAAGGAAACGTGAAAACAACTTTGGGAGGAATGGCATCCGTGCGCAGTGTCTCTGGGAGCGGTGCTGGATTTCAGGGTCCGGACCAGCTGGCCCCCAGCTGGCCCCCTGCTGGGCCCCTGCTGGGCCCCTGCTGGGCCCACTGCTGGGCCCGCTGCTGGGCCCGCTGCTGGGCCCGCTGCTGGCCCGCTGCTGGCCCCCTGCTGGCCCCCTGCTGGCCCGCCCCACGCAGACCCTCGCTCATCCAACCATGTCCAGAATCTCATGGAAATAGGACCGCTATTAGCAGCTATAGTGTGGTGGGAACGCTCCATCCCCCACGCATATAGCCTGGGGAGGGCCCTCCGTTTTGGACCCCCAACCCTAGGGAGTTAGGCCCCCATTGTGAAAACTGCCACGTAAGAGAGAGCCAAGGGTTGAAACAACTGTGTTTAACACTGGATTCTGTAATCAATCCTTTTGGGACATTACACAATGTGTGTGTGTGTGTGTGTGTGTGTGTGTGTGTGTGTGTGTGTGTGTGTGTGTGTGTGTGTGTGTGTGTGTGTGTGTGTGTGTGTGTGTCTCATACAATATTGAACACACACACACAGGTCAACTTGATGAGTTTTTAGCATATCCTGCTTAGGTAGCATTCTTGACATAAAGCACATGACAATAGAGCTTTATGCAGAGAGCCGGCGTTTCATAGAAGATCTATGGTGACCAACATTTACAACTTCACTGAAAGAGAAGTCAAGGGCAGAACTAAAAACATACATTTTTCGGTATTTTACTGTGTACATACATCTACTGATGCCTAGTCTGGACACATCATCAGTGATGTTCCTGGAATCATAGGACGTTTCGGGTCTCGCAACATCATACGCCTGACATGTTTGGAGCTGGCGATGTCCTTGTACCTTATAACCGTGACTCTACCATACAAGATGAATACTATGCCCTTTATATACTTCAGGCTCAATCTGAAAAAGGGCATAAATGACCAGCTCACGAACTTGAGAACAAAGAGCCGATAAACAGCAGCGCTAAACATTGTTCAGTGGGGCCGAATCTAAAGAAACAAACAACCCTACTGTCCACACAAAACACACAATAGAACGCTTCCAAACATCCCCAGAGCCAAAGAGCTGCCCTCAGAATACAACATGGCTGCTGGTGGTGGGGGGGGGACACCACTGTATAAACAACCTTCTCCCCTCAATCACCGAGCCCACCCTGACTGTTGCATAACGGAGCTAATGAGAGAGAGGTAGGTAGGGAGCTCTAGGGACTGAGAGAGGAGATGCGCGGGAGCGGTGTCTGTTGTGTTGCTCCTACTGTCTGGGGCCCCTAGCAGTGGAGCCGCTCGGGGGCCCCCCCAACAATGGAGCCGCTCGGGGGGACCCCAGCAGTGGAGCCGCTCGGGGGGGGGGGGGGGGGGCCCCTAGCAGTGGAGCCGCTCGGGGGGGGGTGGCCCTAGCAGTGGAGCCGCTCGGGGGCCCCCCCAACAATGGAGCCGCTCGGGGGGACCCCAGCAGTGGAGCCACTCGGGGGGGGGGCCCCTAGCAGTGGAGCCGCTCGGGGGGGGGCCCTAGCAGTGGAGCCGCTCGGGGGCCCCCCCAACAATGGAGCCGCTCGGGGGGACCCCAGCAGTGGAGTCTCTCGGGGGGGGGGGGCCCCTAGCAGTGGAGCCGCTCGGGGGGGGGGCCCTAGCAGTGGAGCCGCTCGGGGGGGGGGGCCCCTAGCAGTGGAGCCGCTCGGGGGGGGGGGCCCCTAGCAGTGGAGCCGCTCGGGGGGGGGGGCCCCTAGCAGTGGAGCCGCTCGGGGGGGGGGCCCCTAGCAGTGGAGCCGCTCGGGCCGCTAGCAGTGGAGCCGCTCGGGGGGGGGGGGGGGCCCTAGCAGTGGAGCCGCTCGGGGGGGGGCCCTAGCAGTGGAGCCGCTCGGGGGCCCCCCCAACAATGGAGCCACTCGGGGGGGGGGCCCTAGCAGTGGAGCCGCTCGGGGGGGGGGGCCCTAGCAGTGGAGCCGCTCGGGGGGGGCCCCTAGCAGTGGAGCCGCTCGGGGGGGGCCCCTAGCAGTGGAGCCGCTCGGGCCGCTAGCAGTGGAGCAGCTAGGGGGGCCCTAGCAGTGGAGCAGCTCGGGGGGCCCAGCAGAGGAGCCGCTCGGGGGCCCCTAGCAGTGGAGCAGCTCGGGGGGCCCTTGTGTAGTGGCTTGTGCGCCTGGTGTTACCCTCATACAACCCGGACAAAAAGCTCCACAAGACAGTTATGGTTTAGCATGAGGGTCCGCCGGTCAGGCCCCCCACTGACCCCTGACCCCTGCTCAGAGCAACAACCTGTATCCATGTGGTGCTCCTGCTTGTGGATTCCATTGGACCTTTTATGATTTAAACCTCACTGAGGCCCAGGACCTCTTTTCTGTGGGTCAGTTGGTTTGTGTCATGGTGTTATTAATATCACGCTTTAGGGAAACCAGTAGTGTTTCCAGTAGGAATAAAGGACTACATTTCCCACATTAAACAGCTACTGCTTCAACTCTGCGGTGGTCTCTACACGTGAGGGCCCACGCGGAGGTGGAACAGCTGTATTTCCGGTCTGTAGAACTGGAGTCATCGCAGAGGAAAGGCTGATTCTAAACACTGATTTAACGTTTGAATCAGTGTTTAGCTGATTTAGCTAATTTTAACATTTGCTCTTGTTGAAGATGCATCAAACTGTAACATCAAATATCGTCAAACTCTACTTTGGGCTTCAACTTTGGACTTCAAGATTTGATTTGCCATATGTAATGCATACTCCCCATTCCCTCATTTTAGCCATAAGCACTTTACCCCCCCCCCCCCCCCCCTAGAAATAGCGGGGCCAAGCCAGCTCTGACCGGGCCAAGCCAGCTCCTAGCGGGAGCTCAAACACCCTAACCTACACTATACTGCCCCAGCCTCCAGCCAATAAGGTCTTTCATGGTCTTGCTATTCTGGTGGCCTGACTGGGAGGGTTTGGGTCATACCAAGTCCTTCTTTGCGGCCTGACTGGGAGGGTTTGGGTCGAACCAAGTCCATCTGGTCCAGTTGTTTTCTCCCCATTGTAATACACCAAACTAAAGAACAAAAAGTGACAATGTTTTATCTCCTGTTGTTGGCAGGTTTTCTGGTCTCATTTAACGGACAGATGGTTAGGGGGGAATCCCTCGGTGTTGGACTACCACGCGGTCCGACTAAACATCTTGCGTTTAACCAAAGCAAATACAGGAAGTAAACAACGTGTGTGACCAATGACAGACCCACAGTCCAGGTGGATGGGATCTCCCTCTGTGGTGTTCTGATGATGGTGATGACCACATCAGAGGTCGACCTCGTCGAAGGTAAGTGTCCATCGCTTGACGCACGACCCTTGAACTATCAGGCGTTCCCAATAGCAGTGCAACGCTTGTTTAATGAACCGGACTCCCAACCTTAGAGGGTTTAAGGAAACGCTAGACAATGGTAATATTAGTATAGTGTCACATGCTGGGAAGAATCCGGAGAAAACCAGAGGAATAAGACCCAATGACCCCCACTAGCCCCCAATGGCCCACTACTGCAGGAAGAAGAAGTACTGCTGGTCTAAAGAGCTTTAGTGTTGACCGTACTGGTTTGCTGACCAATGATTAATATTGAGAATATAACAACCACTCAAAAATCTAAAGTTTAGTTTCTTTAAAATATTAAAATCCCCCCCACACACACACCGCAGTGACAGAATTAAGTTATAACCATGTTATACTTAGTTAAGTTATAACTAATCATAAGTGTGTTTATATTTCCCCCCCAATATTTCTTCTTCTTGTGGCTCATGGGTCGTTGTTCAAACCTAGTGGTTCAGAACCAGGTTCTCCGGCCTGTCCCCGGTGGTCTCCTCTCCCGCGGTGGGTTCTGCTGAGGCCTGGAACACAGCCTCCCAGAGCCAGTAGCATTCCTGCCATACTTCCTCTAAGACCCCTGGGAGTTGGAGTCCTCCGTGTGCTCCATGTTAAACACTGCCCATTCCGTATGCAATGTCTGCTATAAGGAATGCCATGGGAAACACATAATCAAAAGAAGACCAATAACGGATATTAGAATAAAAAACACATGCCCCCTTGCATTACACACTGTGGACAGTGTATTGAATATATACACATATATCATATATTTTAATTGAATTGCATATTGATATATACATCTCAAAATGTACTCTAGCCAAATGAGGTATGTGGCCCAAAGTTAACAGAGGACATTTCTTATTACACAACAACTTTGTGTGAGAATATGTAGTATGGATCTAGTATGGATCTAAGGCTGTGGGTTTTTAACCCAATCATGAGATCGATTAAAAGGCCAGTGTGTATTATGGTGTTATCCACCATAATACACACCACAGTGGGTATGACCTGACCTCCATAGCGTCAGACTAACGGAGTGTGTGAGGTGGTTTAAACAGGTTCACAACACACCGATACCAAATATCCTGAAGTGAAGTAGAACAACGAGGTACTATCGAGTCCTGTTTACATCCTGTGTTTACACCGAACCAGGTCCACACCGAACCAGCTCCACACCGAACCAGCTCCACACAGAACCAGCTCCACCAAGAGGTTGGAGGAAACACTGATTGTAGTGTGAGCATCAAACACACACACACACACACACACACACACACACACACACACACACACACACACACACACACACACCACACACACACACACACACACACACACACACACACACACACACACACACACACACACACACACACGTACCTGTCTCGGGGGTCTATCCAGGAGGTCTGCCGGGTGTTGTGGTCGATGAAGAACACCCTCCCGTCGTAGTCCCGGGCCTCCTCCCAGCCGGCGGGCAGCGGCAGCTCGGAGCTCTCCCCCCGGCCTCCCTTCACCCACGGCATGGCGCCGGGACCCCCGCCCGCCGCCCTGCTCCGCCGCCCCGAGCCCTCACTGCATTACACGGCTCGGTCCGCGGCACGACGACCAGAACTCAACCAGAAACAACCAGAACTCAACCAGAACCAACCAGAACCCCACCTGGTCCTCGCGGTCGGGACTCTCCCTCTTCACTTTCCCCCGAGGAAGGAGGGGAACAAGTAGTCCTCCACACTCTCTGGTTAGGCTCCTCGGTCGTCCATGTTCGCCTCCTCCTCCTCCCCGGACCTCACTCGTCCATGTTCTCCTCCTCCTCCTCCTCCTCCTCCTCCTCCCCGGACCTCACTCCATCCACTCCATATTCGGGCATTGCTCATTTGCATAAATCGTACGCGAGCTTTCGAACGGGACGCGTCTTTCTGATAAATGGGGAGGCGCGTGTCGCCGCTCCGAAAAGATCGATACGATCGACTATCGGTATACAGTTTATATTGGATTTGTATTATTATATCTTTTTAACTGTTTCCTGATCATTCTGAGGATTCGTGTTGTTAGAAAATCCCCGTATGTGTGAAATAATAATAGTATAATGGCGCAGTGACATGTAACACAAGTGCCGTAAAGAAGTTCAGTCCCAACACGAAGTCACTCCGCTGCTGAAGTTAGTTTGGTCGTGGGGTGTCGCGGTGGTGCAACAGCGCCACCACGTGCCGTCAGAGGGAAATGCTCTGAACAAGTCTGGGATTTTGCTGAAACTTCACAATTGATGATGGTTCTTTCAATATGTCTTTGTTGTTTTTTATCTTTATCGTTAAATTCATTATTATTATTATACTATTGTTAGGACATCAAAGCTACAAGGTCATACGTCTGGGGTTGTATTCACCAGAGGAAATTGTGATATAAATTATGTTATGCATCAACTATATTATTAGTTAAGTAATTAAGTATTGCTATTTAAACATATATATATATATATATATATATATTCAGTATGTGTTGATGACGGTGAGTTTTAACGTATCTAAGCGACTAATAAGTTAACTGTGGTGTGTGTGTGTGTGTGTGTGTGTGTTTGAACAGCCAAGCAGACACGAGATTACAGTTAATAACCAGTAAGTCAGCTGAATGTGTGTGTGTGTGTGTGTGTGTGTGTGTGTGTGTGTGTGTTACCATCATTGGAGGGAAGTAAACATGTTATTTCATTATTTTATGCGACTATTTTTTATATAAAGGAGACTATTTTTTAATATTTCATCTTCCAACTGCGGACAGATACGGAGCGTAAAGAGTTGAAATCTTGTTATAACAATTGTACATCATGTCCTGGGCTGTGAGGGAGCGTGTGGGTAGGCCGAGGGAAGCTCTCCGTCTAGCTCTCTATAACAGTTATTACAGGTATGAGGGTTATTACGGGCTCTCAGGCTTTAGACCACACCTGAGTCTGGGAGTCTGAGGGTGAGGCCGCCTCCCTCTCAGACTCCCATCCTGCTTGTTGGGGGCGAGGCCACAGATGAAGATGAAGAGAGAACCTCTCAACAGAAAGACCGCGACCACCTGCGCGTGCAGGGAGGGTCAGTCCAAAATAAATGTATTTATTAAGATTATTAAGATTATTTCCTAAATCAAATGAACACTTGATGATTCCTGCCCCCTCTCCACCCCGCCATTGGAAGTGTAGCATGATGTCATCACAGACTGGCTCCTCCCCCTCCTTCCCTTCCAAAGGCCGCGAAAGGTTCCCTCTCCAGGAGAGACCAGGAGAGACCACCAGAGAGACCACCCACATGCAGAGATCCAGAGAGACCTAGCGAGACCCCACAGAGACCCAGAGAGACCAATAGAGATCCATAGAGACCTACAGAGACCCACAGAGACCAAGAGAGACAAGGAGAGACCCACAGAGACCCAGAGAGACCAATATAGACCCACAGTGACCCATCGTGACCAAGAGAGACAAGGAGAGACCCACAGTGACCCACAGAGACCAAGAGAGACAAGGAGAGACCCAGAGAGACCAATAGAGACAAGGAGAGACCCACAGTGACCAAGAGAGACAAGGAGAGACCCACAGTGACCAAGAGAGACAAGGAGAGACCCACAGTGACCCACAGAGACCAAGAGAGACCACAGAGACCCAGAGAGACCAATAGAGACCCACAGTGACCAAGTGAGACAAGGAGAGACCCACAGAGACCCAGAGAGACCAATAGAGACCCACAGTGACCCACAGAGACCAAGAGAGACAAGGAGAGACCCACAGAGACCCAGAGAGACCCAGAGAGACCAATAGAGACCCACAGTGACCAAGAGAGACAAGGAGAGACCCACAGAGACCCAGAGAGACCAATAGAGACCCACAGTGACCCACAGAGACCAAGAGAGACAAGGAGAGACCCACAGAGACCCACAGAGACCAAGAGAGACAAGGAGAGACCCACAGTGACCCATCGAGACCAAGACAGACCCAGCGAGACCAAGAGAGACCAGACCAATCAGCAGGTTTTTCAGCAGCCTCGTTATTCAAGCACAGCCTGACGTAATCCTCTCCAACCTGACAAAACAACCCAGCAGGAGAAGGGAGGAACTCCCCCCCCCTCTCTCCCTCCTCACCCTCTCCATCTCTCTCTCTCTCTCTCCCTCTCCCACCGGTCGTTTGAGGGCCAGCCACAGCCGGGAGCAGAAGCAGCGATCACTCGGCTGACCATGGAGGCGTGCGGCGGTGCCGCGGAGCTGCTGGCGGTGTGCGTGTTTCTGGGCGGCTGGTTGTGCGCGCTGGCCGCCACCGTCCTGCCCAACTGGCTGAGCATGTCCACGGAGCTGCTGGCCATCGAGAGCTACCGGCTGGGCCTGTGGGAAGCCTGCGTGGTGCAGGACATCGGGGGCACGGAGTGCCGCTCGTACGACAGCCTGCTGGGCCTCTCCCACGACCTGAAGCTGGGCCGCATCCTCATGTGCGCCTCCTTGGCCACGGGGACGCTGGGCCTTCTGGTGACCGTCCCGGGGATGCGGATGATCAACAGCTGCGGGGAGGAGGACGGCGAGGGCCTGCGGGTCAAGAGGGCCCTGGTGGTGCTGGGGGGCCTCCTGGCCGTGCTGTCTGGGGTGCTGTGTTTGATTCCCGTGTCGTACGTGGCACACCTGGCCGTGCTGCGCTTCTTCGACGAAGCGGTGCCGGCGGTGGTGCCGCGCTGGGAGTTCGGCGACGCCCTGTTCTGTGGCTGGGCGGCGGGGGTCCTGCTGTGGGCCGCCGGGGTTCTGCTGCTGGTCACCGCCTGCCTCGGGTCCGGCCGCCGCCGCCGGCCCAGGCTACGGTACCGGTACGAGGCGCGGGGCGGGGAGCCCACGTCCGGGAAGCGATCGGAGTACGTCTGACCGGGCTTGAGAACAGGACCGGACCGCCGGACCGAAGCGCAGCGAGGAGAAGGAGCTCCGGAACCCTCTAGAACCCTCCAGAACCCTCCGGAACCATTCCACCTGTCGTCCAACTGCTTTCTTTTCAAACCAGCGGTCACAGTAGAGACACCACCAGAGACCCGGTGGAACAGCTGAAGCTAGACGCTTGTTTTACCGAGTTGTACGTCATCTCAGTTGGTACAAAAATAATGAGGTATTGATAATCTGTAACCATTTTGACCACCGGTATTGAATTATTGTTGTTAACCTAATCAGTGTACGTACTGTTGTGTTGTTATGCAATCGAGTCTGAAGCCAAAGAAGAAAAAGTCCCAAAACTGTGTTTTTCATAAGAGCTGAGGAACAACATGGGCCATTCCAATGGGTGGGTTAAGAGTGGGTTAAGAGTGGGTTAAGAGTGGGTTAAGAGTGGGTTAATAGTGGGTTAAGAGTGGGTTAATAGTGGGTTAATAGTGGGTTAATAGTGGGTTAAGAGTGGGTTAAGAGTGGGTTAATAGTGGGTTAAGAGTGGGTTAATAGTGGGTTAAGAGTGGGTTAATAGTGGGTTAAGAGTGGGTTAAGAGTGGGTTAAGAGTGGGTTAATAGTGGGTTAAGAGTGGGTTAAGAGTGGGTTAATAGTGGGTTAATAGTGGGTTAATAGTGGGTTAAGAGTGGGTTAATAGTGGGTTAATAGTGGGTTAATAGTGGGTTAAGAGTGGGTTAATAGTGGGTTAAGAGTGGGTTAATAGTGGGTTAATAGTGGGTTAAGAGTGGGTTAATAGTGGGTTAATAGTGGGTTAAGAGTGGGTTAAGAGTGGGTTAAGATTTGGTTAAGAGTGGGTTAATAGTTGGTTGCTAGGTGCTTGCTAGGTGGTTGTTAGGTGCCTTTTGTTTTCAGCGCTGGACCAAAATCGACCAAATGTCTCTTTCATAGTTCTGTTTTGTAGCCAAAGCGACTTTAAAAGAAGAAAATGCGCATTTCCTGTTGTGCCCTGTGTCTGATTGTGTCTGATTGTGTCTGATTGTGCACTTTGTTCACGTCTCAATGATGTCTCAAGACAAAAACTATTGTTAACAAGGAACCTCATTCACAAACACACCGGCCAGCCATTGTTATCATCGAACAGAGACGCTGTGACATGTGTCGCTAGGGCCTCCAACCGCCTGCCTCTAACCGACTGCCTCCAACCGCCTGCCTCCAACCGACTGCCTCACCGACTGCCTCCCACGGGCCGGCTGAGTGCTCTGTGGATAAAGAGGCTAAGGCCCTCAGCTCCTCCTGGGTTGTGTGAGTGTTAAACATCTCTCTCACATAACCTCCAACAGGAAGGGCGGGACTAAAGCTTCTCATCAGGTGGTTCCTGTTCACCCGTCAGCACGTCCAGCAGGGGGGGGGGGGCAGCATGGTCTGTTGTGTAAGTGTGTACGTGTGTGTACGTGTGTGTGTGTTTTTGTGTGTGTGTGTGTGTGTGTGTGTGTGTGTGTGTGTGTGCGTGTGCGTGCCTGCCTCTGTGGAGGCCCAGCGTGGGTCTAATTCCTCCAGGTTTCCTGGAGGCTGAGCTAAGCTGGTTTAATGAAGGCCATGATGGGGCAGCGTGCCCCAGGAAGAAGGCAGATCACAGACGATCAGACCTGGACGAGGTCAGCCACGAAGATGAGGAAGATGATGATGATGTTACATCTGTACTAAGATCTCCTTTTAAAACAGAGCGGAGAGTGAACAATATCATAACCTCGCATCCCAATGAAAAGAACAACGGCAGATTACCACACTGACAGAAGACATGGAAAGGTCAAGTTGAGGACACTCGTATGACACCTGTCCATCATGTTTGAAACTCTTTTTCTCTGATGATTGAGGGAATAATTATATTGATAACATGATCTGTTTCCTACCAGATAACAACTGGATTATCTTTTAATTAAATCAGTGAAACGGTGGAAACCAAAGTGCTGATAACAATGTCTAAAGCTCAAAAAGATGAGGAGGGGAGGAGAGAGGAGGGGAGGGGAGGATAGGAGGACGGAGGGGAGGACAGGAGGGGAGGAGAGAGGAGGGGGGAGGAGGATAGGAGGGGAGGAGAGAGGAGGGGGAGGATAGGAGGGGAGGAGAGAGGAGGGAGGATAGGAGGGGAGGAGGAGGAGAGGAGGGGAGGGGAGGGAGGGGAGGAGAGAGGAGGGGAGGAGAGGGGAGGGGAGGATAGGAGGGGAGGAGAGGAGAGAGGAGGGGAGGATAGGAGGGGAGGAGAGGGGAGGAGAGAGGAGGGGAGGAGAGGAGGGGAGGGGAGAGGAGGGGAGGAGAGAGGATAGGAGGGGAGGAGAGAGGAGGGGGAGAGGATAGGAGGGGAGGAGAGAGGAGGGGAGGATAGGAGGGGAGGAGAGAGGAGGGGAGGATAGGAGGGGAGGAGAGAGGAGGGGAGGGGAGGAGAGAGGAGGAGAGGAGGGGAGAGGAGGGAAGGAGGGGAGGAGAGGGGAGGATAGGAGGGGAGGAGAGAGGAGGGGGAGAGGATAGGAGGGGAGGAGAGAGGAGGGGAGGAGAGAGGATAGGAGGGGAGGAGAGATGAGGGGGAGAGGATAGGAGGGGAGGAGAGATGAGGGGGAGAGGATAGGAGGGGAGGGGAGCTGAGAGACGTGTGTTCCTGACAGAGAGCTGCTCAAGAGGCCCCTCGCCTCTCCACACTGTCAGCCACCCGTGGTGAGGTGAAGTGTGTGTGTGGCACGTGCATGTGTGTGTCTGTGTGAGAGTGACAGTTTGAATGTGTGAGTGTGTGTGTGAGAAATAGTGTGCCCATGTCTTCCCTCTCGGACATGCCCACTCTGGGTCACATGACCAGGACATGTGACCCACTCTGGGTCACATGACCAGGACATGTGTGTGTGATGTGAGCGTTGGCTCAGCCCCGGCTGTCTCTAATCACTGAAGAAGATAATGGACAGGTAAAGTTAAGAGATAACAGAGAACACTTCAGGGGCAAAGTCATGGCTTTCCAGTATCACCGTGACACAACAATCAGGCTCCAAAGACCAGCATGTAAACACAAACACTTTTTTTTTTAGTGTACATGGAGATTGCAGACCGTTCTTTTTGCATTGTTTGAGTTGAAAACGCAAAGTACATTTTATTTACAATATATATTATGTGGCGCCTGTTATGTGGCGCAATATCACACAATAAAAATCAGTTTGTGTTGCTTCTGATGTTTACGTTCCAGTTAGTCAACGTTAAATTAAAACAAGATGTAAACACTTCCCTCCCAAATTTTGGCACAAATCCACCAAACTGTGCAGTTAAACTCCAGTTCATGTGGAATGAAGAGCATTACAGCATTACATAAAGCATTTACAGCTTCTTCTTCATCTCCAGGGCCGTTAAACCTCCTCAGGGTCAAAGGTCGGGTTACGGTTCCCTCCGGCCCCGGGCTCGGCACTTGCGCCGAGTGCCCGGGGCCGACAGAAGGAGGGGTCCTCTGTCCGTTGGAGCCGCCCGGGGGTCCGGTAGCAGAGGAACACCAGGCCACACAGCACCATCAGCACGGAGCCCGTGGTTCCCACGGCCACGGCCGAGCCCACCCTCTGCCTCTCCGGTGCCGGCGGCAGGTGGAACTCCAGGGGGAAGTCGATGCTGTGGTTGGCCAGCACCGAGACGGCGTTCCAGACCAGCGGCACGGAGGAGCACGCCCCCGCCAGGATGTAGAGCGATCCGGCCGCGGCGAACACCAGCCGCGGGCGGTCGCGGCGCCTCACCGAGAAATACACCATCCTGACGGCGTAGGCGGCCGCGGCGTTCCCCGCCAGCCCGCACGCCACCGCCAGCGTCATCAAGACCTGCCCCACCGCCACCTCCGCCGGCACGAAGCCCCCCGCCGCCGCCTCGCCGATGTCCATGCGGCGGCAGAACTCGAAGCGGTCCAGGGCGTGGCTGTAGAAGCAGGCGCGCCAGACGCCCACCCAGGCCACGCCTGACGACACCACCGCCGTGTCCGGGACGTACCACAGGCGCCACTCGTTGAGGCCTGTGGCCGCGGCTGTGAGGAGCCACGCCACGCAGCCCAGCAGCAGGCCCACAAACTGCTTATGGGCGGTGTGAGCCAGGTAGCGCATGGTGGTCAACGCCCGGCGGGCCTCGCCTGGAACCGTCCGGTCATCACACAGCCTCCCGCTGGGACCTGATCAACACACACACTACAATCAACTAGACACTAACACTGCCAGGGTTAGGGGTTCTATTCCCACTGGTAGAGAGGGAGGATAGCTCAGTCTGTTGGGACTTGGCTTGGGAACCGGAAGGTTGCCGGTTCAAGTCCCCGAAACACCTGGGCACTGCCGAGGGGCCCTTGAGCAAGGCACCAGACCCCTACCCTGTTTATACAGCTGCCCACTGCTCCTCATACTAGGATGGGTCACATGAGAGAAACCCATTTCACTGTGTGAAATAAAGACGATTCAATCCTCCAGATTTCAATTTTAGAGACAGCAAGGCATTAACACTGCCAGGGTTAGGGGTTCTATTCCCACTGGTAGAGCAAGGCATTAACACTTCCAGGGTTAGGGGTTCTATTCCCACTGGTAGAGCAAGGCATTAACACTTCCAGGGTTAGGGGTTCTATTCCCACTGGTAGAGCAAGGCATTAACACTGCTAGGTGTAGTTGCAGCAAAGAATGTATTAAATGTGTGCGTGTTTATTCTTTGACCAAATACTATTGTAGGACACTTTGGATAAAAGTATAAGCATATATTGGCTAAATGTGTATATGTATTGGATAATGAAGAGTGATAGACATGGTTTGGATATATATGGTTATATATATGGTTTGGATATATATGGTTATATATATGGTTTGGATATATATGGTTATATATATGGTTTGGATATATATGGTTATATATATAGGGTTTGGATATATATGGTAATATATATGGTTTGGATATATATAGTTATATATATGGTTTGGATATATATGGTTATATATATGGTTTGGTTATGGTACGGCTCTGTCTCAAGGCCAGTGTGATAAACTGGAGACTCCACATGTAATAAATGTTTACAAGACCACAGACATAGGACTTTATACCGAGTAGCTTCCCGGATATAAACCTATTGTTTATAAAATGGCACGTACACAGCAGTCACAACAGATCAATAATACAATGACTACATTCAATATGTAACATGTTGTATTTGGAAGGGCTTTAAACAGAATATACGAGATGAATAAAGGTTTTTGTGCTCAACTTATTTTAATGGTTTAGTTGTTGCAGTCCAGCTCAACCCTCCATCTCTGTGGGAGTCGCTGTTGATGTGGGACTAATGACTTTGACCTGGAGACGCCAGGGAACCTCACTGCATACCAGCATTCTCCCAGCTCAGGACTCCCAGCTCCTGACAGGAGAGCACTCGGGGTCGTCTGGTCTTAGTCTGGTTGAGCTCGTTTCCACTATGTTCAAACTTTAATTAGCAGCAACTGGCTAGGTGACTACGGTTAAATTATTAACCTCACATGTCTAGAAATACGTGTTACACACGGTGTATACATTTAACACCAGTTATACGCTTGGTGAATTCTCTACCCTTACCTTGATATCTTGTTTGCCCTCGTCTTCAACAACACAGGAAGGCTCAGGTCAACCCGGCCACAGAGATGCTGGTGCCTCTCTCCGAATGTGAAGAACGTCTTCTGAGCATCGAATCATCAGAGAGATTTCATCATGTCAAAGTCTTAGCGATACGATGGGCTCTATCAGCAGGGAGGAGGGAGGGCTAGAGGTTAATCAACTACAGTACGACTGTCCCTGTTACAACTTATGTACAGTAAGCAAGTCATATTGTTATAAAACAAGGTCAAACTAAAGCCATGCCTATATTGTAATGTTCACAATAATATGAGATTCATTGAACATCAAACATGAGATCAGCCCTCCTGCGAGTGTGTGGATCATGACAGGAGACCCTGCAGTAGATCAGCCCTCCTGCGAGTGTTTGGATCATGACAGGAGACCCTGCAGTAGATCAACCCGTGCCGACCAGGTCTTTAAAAATCCAGCCCCACGCAGCGTTGTGGTTCCAGAACAGCCTTTATTGAGACAGAGAAGCAGCGGATGGCGACCGGGTCAAAGAGAAACCCTTACCCTGTGCTCCGAGAACACACACACACGGTACATTCAGAGGGCTCACCCCTCACATGACATCTGTACCATGTGTCAACCACATGGTTGATCTCCGGTTCCCTTCAGAGACCAACCATCACGCTACGAGGCCAGAGGCCGGACCTCTTTAGTGTTGAAATGAAAGCAGAATACAAGAAGCCAAGGGTGACGTGTTACAATAATTAATTGCTGGTGATTTGAGAGGGTTTTTTTTCTAGTTTTTTCAAGTTCTATCCACTGAGGGCAAGAATCTCAAGAGTCAACATAACATAACATAACATAACATACAGCAACAAGTGTTCAGTTCATGGGTAACATATGACACATCAGACATAGTATCAGAGAATAGTGTTGTTGTGGTCGGTAATGGGGCTGTTTAAACACACGGTGAGTGATGACGTGTCCATCGCACAGGGCCTCTCTGGGAACGCTTGTGGTCAATTGAACGGTGTGAAGTGAAGCTCGTTAAGTCGATCGATACGTCGTCCAAGTGCTTGAATTGACCGGCAGCCACTTCCTGTTTCCTGTTCTCAAGTGACGACGATGATTTATTGCTGACATCGCATCCGGGAGGGAAGCAATTCTTCGAAGAAAAATATATTTTTAAAAAGGCCACTAGTTTATCGAGTATAGAAATGGTATAATTGAAATATGAGGCTGTTTATTTTATTCTGTCGCATAAAAAAGGGTAAAAAAAAAATATATAAAGGAATTGCAAATGTTCAAATCACCGAAGTCTCAGCGCCGCCACCTGAGAGAGGAGATACGGTCCCTGGGTGACGTGGTCACACTACAATAAATTACTAGACACCAAGGAGGGACTTTCCTCCTACTCAGTCCGTCACAAACCGCCACGGAGACGGTAAGTCGCTATGGGAGGCGTCCGTCGCCATGGAGAGCGGTCCGTCGCTAGGGTAAAGGGGTCCATTGCTATGCAGACGGGGTCCGTTTTCCGAGGGGAGCAATCCATTGCTAGGGTTAGGAGAAGGGGTTCATCGCTAGGGTAAGGGGATCCGTTGCTAAGGGGAAGGGGTCCGTCGCAAAGGAGAGCGGCCCGTCGTTAGGGGGAAGGAGTCCGTTACTAAGGAAAAGTGGTCAGTTGCCAAGGAGAGCGGTCTGTCGCAAGGGTGAAGGGATCGGTTGCTAAGGAGAAGGGGTCTGTTGTTAAGGAAAGAGGGTATGTCACTAAGAAGAAGGGTGCCATCCTTCCCTGTCACCCCTCCACCACCAGAAGATCCCACCTCTCCTATGGATCCCAACATCTTTCTCCATCTTCACGGGGGCTTGTCTCTGTCGTCCTCCGGTGGCCGTGGGGCTGAAACGCAGCCTGAGGTCGTTCCCCAGAGATCAGCAGAGGTTGGCGTCTCTCTCCCTCTCTCTCCCTCACTGGCCCACGCGCTTCTCCGGGGGCAGGCTGTCCGTCAGACACTTGAGCTGCTCCTCCCCCAGGCGGATCTTGTCGTCCAGCTTGCGCTGCTCGATGATGAGGGCCGACTTCATCTTGACAAAGTGCCGGTAGTCGGCCAGGCTCTCGTCCGACAGGTAGCTG
This sequence comes from Muraenolepis orangiensis, assembly GCA_027704905.1. Taxonomy (NCBI): domain Eukaryota; kingdom Metazoa; phylum Chordata; class Actinopteri; order Gadiformes; family Muraenolepididae; genus Muraenolepis; species Muraenolepis orangiensis. The sequence continues at coordinate 1,045,232 of CM051004.1, forward strand.
GACAGGATGTCGTAGACCAGCCGCTCGCGCCGGTCCAGGTTCTCCTTCAGCTCCTTGGCGTCCTCGTGCTGCCGGATCAGCAGCTTGCGCTTGTCGGTCAGCGTGCGCTAAGAGGGAGGGACCAAACAAAGCTCTCAGAAGACAATCTCTCCATTTACATCAACAACAACGACGATAACAAACCACTAGGATGTAGTTCCTCTAACAGCCTGCAGGTGGTTCATGGTAGAGACTAGCATGTAGTTCCTCTAACAGCCTGCAGGTGGTTCACAGTAGAGACTAGCATGTAGTTCCTCTAACAGCCTGCAGGTGGTTCATGGTAGAGACTAGCATGTAGTTCCTCTAACAGCCTGCAGGTGGTTCACAGTAGAGACTAGCATGTAGTTCCTCTAACAGCCTGCAGGTGGTTCATGGTAGAGACTAGCATGTAGTTCCTCTAACAGCCTACAGGTGGTTCATGGTAGAGACTAGCATGTAGTTCCTCTAACAGCCTGCAGGTGGTTCACAGTAGAGACTAGCATGTAGTTCCTCTAACGGCCTGCAGGTGGTTCACAGTAGAGACTAGCATGTAGTTCCTCTAACGGCCTAGACTAGCATGTAGTTCCTCTAACGGCCTGCAGGTGGTTCACAGTAGAGACTAGCATGTAGTTCCTCTAACAGCCTGCAGGTTGGGATGCAAAAAGACCTGCCACCATTCTAAGTCAACAGGAAGAAGAAATGTGAATTCATTCCCGTAACTCAAAGCAAATCCTTGTTGTTTTCTTGTGGTCTCGGAGGCCGGTTCCTCCTCCATAACGTATAGTATTTACGAGAGGTTCCGTTTGACTCACCCTCTCCTCCGGCGTGGCGTGCTCCTCCGGCGTGTTCAGGGCGTTCTCCACGCGCGCCAGCCGGCCGGACAGCGACAGCAGCAGGCTGACCACCTTGTCCAGGTCGCCCACGAACATGCGGAACTTGTCCAGCTGGTTGGGCTTGCACACGCGCTGCACCGCCGCCTCCACCTCCTCGCCCAGCGCCGTGTTGTCCAGAACGTCCTCCTGCACGCCGCGCCGCGCCTCCCGCAGCACGCCCAGCTTCCTGCTCAGGCTGGAGATCAGCTCCTGCTGGGAGGATAGGAGGGGGATAGGAGGGGGATAGGAGGAGGATAGGAGGGGGATAGGAGGGGGATAGGAGGGGGATAGGAGGAGGATAGGAGGGGGATAGGAGGAGGATAGGAGGGGGATAGGAGGGGGATAGGAGGAGGATAGGAGGGGGATAGGAGGAGGATAGGAGGAGGATAGGAGGAGGATAGGAGGGGGATAGGAGGAGGATAGGAGGGGGGGATACAAAGAGACGAGAGAGAGGGGGGGAGAGAAAAAGAAGGGGGGAGGAGGGGAGGGAGGAAGGGAAGACAGAGGGGGTGGTACAGAGAGAGAGGAGAGAAAGAGGAAGAGAAAGACAGAGACAGACAGAGAGAGAGAGACACAGAGAAAGAGAGGGGAAGAGGCAAGACGAGAGAAGAGAGATGGAGAGCAAGGGGAGAGAGACAACAGTCAGTACAGCTGACAGTATTTGTTTGTACTTCTGATTAACATCCAGTGTGGCACTAAGGAACCAACTCCTCTTCCAAGACCTACACTCAAGTCCTTTTTAATACTTTAAGACTTGTCTTTTTAACGCTAGTAAAGATTGAACACCTTATCCACAACTTGTGGTGACATGAACAATCATTCCTGCTCCCTTGTGTCTCCCCGCACGGCGCCACCAGGCAAACAATACACACACCAGAGACCAGCACATGCTTCCTAGTGTATTCTCCCCGGCACGGCGCCACCAGGCAAACAATACACACACCAGAGACCAGCACATGCTTCCTAGTGTATTCTCCCCGCACGGCGCCACCAGGCAAACCATACACACACCAGAGACCAGCACATGGTTCCTAGTGAGAATGTATTTATACTTCTGTGTCCAATAGCATCTATGTCATTAACTTCTGGCTAACCGTGCCGTAGCTACCCATAGCGTACCCGTGGTTAGCCAAAGTTGGCCACCGCCATAGCGTACGCGCAGGGCCTTGGTTTTCACCGACAGTGAAGATCAAGCTCCGCCTTCATCACTTCTTCATTCTTCACTGTGGTACCTTTTTGTTGGCCAGGTCCATGTCCAGCTCCTCCTCAGAGTTCTGCTCCTCCTCCCCCTCCTCCTCCTGCTGCTGCTGCATGTTCTTCATCTTGATGAGGAGCTCCGCCATGGGAGCCGAGGTGCTGTAGTACGCCGCGCTGGTCACCACGGAAACAGACGATGCTAGACTGTCCTCAGGTTTCCTGAAATACAGGTAGTTATTATGTTATGGCAACTAGACACTACTACAGGTATGATGGTTGTTATGGCAACTAGACACTACTACAGGTATGATGGTTGGTATGGCAACTAGACACTATTACAGGTAAGATGGTTGGTATGGCAACTAGACACTACAGGTATGATGGTTGGCATGGCAACTAGACACTACTACAGGTAAGATGGTTGGTATGGCAACTAGACACTACTACAGGTATGATGGTTGGTATGGCAACTAGACACTATTACAGGTAAGATGGTTGGTATGGCAACTAGACACTATTACAGGTAAGATGGTTGGTATGGCAACTAGACACTATTACAGGTAAGATGGTTGGTATGGCAACTAGACACTATTACAGGTAAGATGGTTGTTGGATATCCATTTACTTTGTATTGTTTATTTGTATATTTCTACTTTAAGTTATCTATTAACAGACAACATTAACGGACAGCCAACAAAACAAACTTCCAATATTTCAAGATATGTGTAGCCGCTGAAGCTTTTAAGGGCAGACTGCAGCAGCATTTAGTCATCGTTGAATTACGACAACCTCTGTTATTTCTAAAAATGGCAGTTAGAACCTCCAGGATAGTTCCAGGGCAGCTGACCTTTCCTCCCCAGGCCTGCTGGCGCTGCTGGGCTTGCGGCGCTGTTGCAAGCCGTCCAGCGTGGGCTGCGGCTGGGGGAAGATGCCCTCCATCAGGTCCATGGTGGTCTTCATCTTGCTCTGGTCCAGGATGTCCGCCAGGGACTTGTCCTTGCCCATGATGTCCCTGGCCAGCTCCCGGCTCTTCTGGTCGTCCCCGTACCTTCCGGTGGGGGGGTCGGGGGGCTGTGTCCCGGGGGCCGGGGGAGGATCCGGAGAGTCCACTCCGGAGACGTCCGGGGGATATTCTGTGGGGAGGTCCATCTGTGCGTCTGTGGGTGGTTCTGGGTATTCCGTGGGGAGGTCCGGGAATTCCGTGGGCGGCTCTGGGAGCTCCGAGGTGTCCTCTCCGTCCCAGAGAACTGGGCCTGTTGACGAGTGTGTGGGGAGAGCATCCATGTGGTTTAGAATCGCCATCTTCATGAACCAATCATACTGCTAAACAAACTGGTACCACTACAGGCAGCATTACGGGCCCATTGGGTCCTACTGTACCTGTCAGCAGGTGTCGGTCTTCTGGTGGAGGAGGCAGGTCGTCAGGGCCAACCTCCATCTCCCTCTGACGCGAGTAGGCACAGAAGACGGAGTAGTCCTGCTCCTGGGGCCCCCCGACCAGAGGCCCCTGGGGGCCGTGCGCCGGGGGAGGCGGGGCGGGGTCTGGCAGGAGGATGTACTGCCGGTGGTCCTTCTCCGCTTCACTCTCCGAGTGGACGATCCGGATAGGAACCTTCTTCACCGCTGGAGTGGAGCTGAGTTCCTCCACCACACTGAGAGAGAGAGAGAGCGAGGGCGAGGGCGAGGGCGAGAGAGTGAGAGAGAGAGAGATTATTATTTATATATCGAGTGAAGGGATAGGGACAGAGGAGAGAGAGACAAATACAAAAAGAGAGAGAGTAAGAGAGGCTGACCCAGAGAGAATAAAAGCAACAAAAAAAGAAGAAAGGACAGAGAAAACAAGTCCAATCCCACTTTAAGCACAACTATGTATTTAGGGGGGGATCTAATTCAGCTGCTTCAGTTTCCTGGGCCCAGACGGTCACAAGTGGTGCTTAAAGTACAAGTGTTGCAGCGCGGCGATGCCAGCACCATGTGTCTTTCCATGGGAACGTCTGAGGCTGCTCCTGGCGTGGCTATGGTTTCCGTCTCCACTATAAATACCCTCAGGCCACTTTTGCCGGCCGGCAGCAGCAGCAGCAGCAGCAGCAGCAGCGATGAACAAGCGTGTGCACATTCCACAACACGTACTACACATGTCGTCTGTCTCATGCTCTCAGCCAACGGACAGCAGTGACAGCAGAATCAGCAGCTGCATAGATCTACATCCATCCCGAGTGTCGCAGACGGCTGTTGTGCCTAACACATGGTAACTCCCCGTGTGTCCTGACCCGTCCTACTGTATGTAGAACTCTGTGTACACGTCAGCGGGAAGTACTCTGCCTAGATCACACAGAGGTGGAGCCCGGGGGCCCAAGAGTCATTTGATAAATACATAAACATAAGCCATTTGGCGATCGCTTGCTTGGTCCGATGCTTCTTACAATACCGTGAGTGCATACATTCTGAGCATGGGTGGTTCCGGTGGGAATCGAACCCCTAACCCCGGGGGTGTCGATGCCTTGCTCAAGTTGAGCCACAACTGGGTTCCATAAAGCCTTACCCGGGTGAGTCCTGGTCCTGCAGCGGGACCGGGGGTTGGTCACTGAGCCTCTGGGGGTGGAACTGCGGCGAGGGCATGCGGTGGTCCTCCATGCCGCTCTGGCCGGCGGCGGTGCAGGTCGTAGCCGGGGGAGGAGAGCCGGTCTGGTGCTCTGCAGCTGCTATTCCCACTTCACCCACCACCACCAGCCCCGGGGAAGGCTCCTCCGGCTCCCCGCTCCGCTCAGAATGCCTCTCTGGCCAGTGGTGGGCGGGGCCCAGAACGGGGGCGGGGCCCAGAACGGGGGCGGGGCCCAGAACGGGGGCGGGGCCCAGGTCTCTGTCGGCAGAGCAGGGGGGGGGGCCTTCTCCCAGGAAGAGGACGGCAGGCACCGGGGACTTGTGGGCGTCGCCGGGCAGCGGGCGGACCTCCGGCTGCCTGAGGAGGGGCTCCGGCCGGGGAGGCACAGCGGCCTTCCTCCTGGACCCGGAGCCGGTGGGGTGGGGGAGGTGTCCGGGGTCCGAGGGGTCCGCGGGGCTGCGGGAGAGGGAGGAGGGCCGGGGGTACCCGGGGGGAGTCCTGGTGCTGCTTCTGTACTCTGGGTGGGGGCCGTACTGCTCGGCAGCACTCTGCCTGCCGTCAGCTGGAACCCTGGAGAACAAAGACAGAACACACACACACACAAAGCTTTTAATGACACGCCTCTCTCTAACACCCAGACAGCAGAGACCCATCATTTAGAGCTCCATTAAATAACAGCTGATCATCTCCACTACCGTCACTGTGATTATGTAGAGAGGGGGAGAGAAAAGCAAAGTCAGAGAGAAAGAAAGAGAAGGAGAGAGAAAGAGAACATGACAGACAGACAGCGAGCGAGAGAAAGAGAGAAGTAGAAGGAGAAAAAGACCTCTCCGTTATTCAACTCTCCACCCAGAAGCATTGTTTCAGGCGGGAATAAAAGGAATATATCAGATCCCACAAGTCTGTGATGAACAGGAAACAAGAGGCCAGCCTGGGCCCATGTAGCAGGCTGGGATCACAACCTCCTCCTCCACCTTCCACTGGGCTACCACACTCACAGATAAGGACCAGGTAGGGCAGAGAGAGAGAGATTTGGAAATAATACCAACACATAACACTATATTTACTGAATATCTACAATATATTTATAATCATTTATCTAACAATTTTTTGGTACTATTGTAAATGTCTATTTAAAGAAAAAATTCAACGTGCAAAATCCAACGTGGACGTACCCTCAGTGGTACACGGATGGAGAAGAAGACAACCCACACAAAGCTACTACAAGGGCTTCCAGAAGGACTTAGACACTCCCCCTACAAGGAGCTCCGCGCGTGCGTGCGTGCGTGCGGTAGGCTCTGTGTGACGGACACCTGTAGCCGGTATCCCTTACACTTCCTTTGTATCTGGCCATCAGGGTGGAGGCTCAGACAGATGGTCATAGTAGCCATTGTCAAGCTAATGCAGGAGAAATGTCCTCATCACGCCAACACTGGGAGTCACATGGTTGTCATGGTAATACCAGGAGTCATATCGCCGTCACACTGGTGGTGGTGTGCGTGGTGGCGCTCCGGAGTTACACCCGTCCATCTCCGGACGCCACACACACTTCCTGAAGAACTGGTTGGGAGTCACTGTGACATCACCATCTACAGTTGTCCAGTCCAGCCCCCCCCCAACCCCCAACACCTGCTCACATCTGGCTTCTGTCTTTAGGGGGAAAGCTGTAGTCACGAGTCAGTCTCCTCTAATTCCTTCCAAATTAGTCGGCACAGCGTTTAAAGAGAGACTGAATAAGTCAAAGATATAAAAACAGAAGTGACCCCACCGTTTTCATCTGGCCTCCGTGCTGCTTTCTACGGTTTACTAACCCCGTTTTGTGGCACGCTTGTGACAGTGAACGGGATCGGAAGGCGTACTCATCTGAGTCCATTGCCTGTTAGCTGGGTTTTCATGTGCTTAAAAAAGCTGCATAAACTGTACATGCTCAATTTGGTGGGAAAAGGGTACTAGTCTCTTGGTAATGGCAATGGATGCTTTTATATAGCGCTTTTATCCAAAGCGCTTTACAAGTCACGCCTCACATTCACCCATACACACACACATTCAACCACCGACGGAGGAGTCAGCCATCAAGGAGACAGCCAGCAGGTCAGGAGCAGTTAGGGTTAGGGGGTCTTGCTCAAGGACACCTCCACAGTTTTTGTTACCTCCTGAGCTATACTGCCGCCTCTTCTGCTGAAAGATCTCTCTTATGAGCTTATACATGTGTATCATAGCCAATTCTACAGCCATCCAGCTCATGTTAGCCCCCTGGAGCCCTAGAGCTCTGGAGCCCCCTGGAGCTCTGGAGCCCCTGGAGCTCTGGAGCCCCTGGAGCCCTAGAGCTCTGGAGCCCCCTGGAGCTCTGGAGCCCCCTAGAGCTCTGGAGCCCCCTGGAGCCCTAGAGCTCTGGAGCCCCCTGGAGCCCTGGAGAACAAACAGCAGGGCACCGCCCTGGCCCTTGTTGAATGAATACACATCTTTATGCATCTTTCTGTGCGTTCAGCTCAAGTATTAAATATCAATAACAAAGCATTCAATGTCTTTCGTCTACAAAACCATGACACATCTATAAGCCCTTCCTCCTCTTCCGCCCTTCCTCCTCTTGGAAGGTCAGACCACAACCTCATCCACCTTCAGCCCCTGTATAGGCCTCTAGTCCAGCGGCTGCCTGTGACCATAAGGACTGTGAGGAGATGGTCACAGGAGGCCGATGAGGACGTGCGGGGCTGCTTTGAGTCAACTGACTGGGATTTCCTCTGTGATTTGCATGGAGAGAACCTTGATGATCTCACGGAATGTATAACAGGGTACATCAACTTCTGTGTTGACAGTGTTGTTCCCACAGAGACTGTACGCTGTTTCCCCAACGACAAGCCGTGGGTCACCCGAGACATCAAGGTCCTGCTCAATGAGAAGAAGAGGGCCTTCAGAGACGGGGACAGGGAGCAGATGAGGCGGGTTCAGAGGGAGCTGAAGGAGAGGATCCAGCAGGGCAAAGACAACTACAGGAGGAAGCTGGAGCACAAACTTCAGCAGAACAACCTGAAGGATGTGTGGAGTGGCATGAGGAGCATCACTGGCTACAAACAACCTGGTAGCCAGACAATAGGGGGGGTCCTGACCGGGCCAACTAGTTTAATTTGTTTTTCAATAGATTCAATGAGTGGGCTCCGGTCTACCCCTCCCCCTCCCCCTCTACAACCATTCCCCTCCAGCCCCCCAGCCCTGTTGTCCCCCCTCCCCCACCGTCCCTCTCCAGCGACAACATACCTGTTCTCTCTCCCCCCCACCACTACCTCACCCCTCCCCCATCAACACAACAGAGACTCTTCCTGCCCCCACACACGGCACACAGACCTTCACAGCTGAGCAGGTGAGGAAAGTGCTGTGCAGGCTCCACCCAGGCAAGGCTGCAGGTCCTGACGGCGTCAGCCCGAGGGTCCTCAAAACATGTGCTGCCCAGCTGAGTGGAGTCCTGCAGTACATCTTCAACCTGAGCCTGAGACTGGAGAGGGTCCATGTGCTGTGGAAGACATCCTGCCTGGTGCCGGTTACGAAGAAGGCACGTCCCAGCACCTCTAACGACTACAGACCGGTGGCGCTGACGTCCCACGTGTCAAAGTCCTTTGAGAGGCTGGACCTGTCGCTTCTTTGGCCCCTGGTCAGATCATCGCTGGACCCTCTTCAGTTTGCCTACCAGCCGAAACTGGGAGTGGAGGACGCCATCATCTTCCTGCTTCATCGTGCCTACGCCCACTTGGACAGACCCGGGAGCACTGTGAGAATCATGTTTTTTCGACTTCTCCAGTGCGTTCAACACCATCCGGCCTGCCCTGCTGGGGAGTAAGCTGACGGCGATGAAGGTGGACTCTTCCCTGGTTTCCTGGATTACAGACTATTTGACGGGTCGTCCACAGTTTGTCAGACTGCAGGACTGCGTGTCTGACACTGTGGTCAGCAGCACTGGTGCTCCACAGGGAACGGTTCTTTCCCCATTCCTGTTCACCCTTTACACCTCAGACTTCCAGTACAACTCAGTCCTGCCATCTGCAGAAGTTCTCGGACGACTCTGCAGTTGTTGGTTGTGTCAGCGAGGGAAACGATGAGGAGTACAGGGGCGTCGTGGACTCCTCTCCTCTCGCTCTGTTAGACTGAGTGGACTTCTGTTAGGATCCCCGAAACCCTGGGCACTGCCGAGGTGCCCTAGAGCAAGGCACCAGACCCATCCACTGCTCTCGGGGCGCTGTACATACAACAGCTGCCCACTGCTCCTAATACTACCATGGGTTACATGGGTTAAATACTACCATGGGTTACATGGGTTAAATACTACCATGGGTTACATGGGTTAAACACTACCATGGGTTACATGGGTTAAATACTACCATGGGTTACATGGGTTAAACACTACCATGGGTTACATGGGTTAAATACTACCATGGGTTACATGGGTTAAATACTACCATGGGTTACATGGGTTAAATACTACCATGGGTTACATGGGTTAAATACTACCATGGGTTACATGGGTTAAATACTACCATGGGTTACATGGGTTAAATACTACCATGGGTTACATGGGTTAAATACTACCATGGGTTACATGGGTTAAATACTACCATGGGTTACATGGGTTAAATACTACCATGGGTTACATGGGTTAAATACTACCATGGGTTACATGGGTTAAATACTACCATGGGTTACATGGGTTAAATACTACCATGGGTTACATGGGTTAAATACTACCATGGGTTACATGGGTTAAATACTACCATGGGTTACATGGGTTAAATACTACCATGGGTTACATGGGTTAAATACTACCATGGGTTACATGGGTTAAATACTACCATGGGTTACATGGGTTAAATACTACCATGGGTTACATGGGTTAAACACTACCATGGGTTACATGGGTTAAACACTACCATGGGTTACATGGGTTAAATACTACCATGGGTTACATGGGTTAAATACTACCATGGGTTACATGGGTTAAATACTACCATGGGTTACATGGGTTAAATACTACCATGGGTTACATGGGTTAAATACTACCATGGGTTACATGGGTTAAACACTACCATGGGTTACATGGGTTAAATACTACCATGGGTTACATGGGTTAAACACTACCATGGGTTACATGGGTTAAATACTACCATGGGTTACATGGGTTAAATACTACCATGGGTTACATGGGTTAAACACTACCATGGGTTACATGGGTTAAACACTACCATGGGTTACATGGGTTAAATACTACCATGGGTTACATGGGTTAAATACTACCATGGGTTACATGGGTTAAACACTACCATGGGTTACATGGGTTAAATACTACCATGGGTTACATGGGTTAAATACTACCATGGGTTACATGGGTTAAACACTACCATGGGTTACATGGGTTAAATACTACCATGGGTTACATGGGTTAAATACTACCATGGGTTACATGGGTTAAATACTACCATGGGTTACATGGGTTAAACACTACCATGGGTTACATGGGTTAAATACTACCATGGGTTACATGGGTTAAATACTACCATGGGTTACATGGGTTAAACACTACCATGGGTTACATGGGTTAAATACTACCATGGGTTACATGGGTTAAACACTACCATGGGTTACATGGGTTAAATACTACCATGGGTTACATGGGTTAAATACTACCATGGGTTACATGGGTTAAATACTAGGATGGGTTACATGGGTTAAATACTACCATGGGTTACATGGGTTAAATACTACCATGGGTTACATGGGTTAAACACTACCATGGGTTACATGGGTTAAATACTACCATGGGTTACATGGGTTAAACACTACCATGGGTTACATGGGTTAAATACTACCATGGGTTACATGGGTTAAACACTACCATGGGTTACATGGGTTAAATACTACCATGGGTTACATGGGTTAAATACTAGGATGGGTTACATGGGTTAAACACTACCATGGGTTACATGGGTTAAACACTACCATGGGTTACATGGGTTAAATACTACCATGGGTTACATGGGTTAAATACTACCATGGGTTACATGGGTTAAATACTACCATGGGTTAAATACTACCATGGGTTACATGGGTTAAATACTACCTACTACTAATACTACCTAATACTACTACATGCAGAGAAACTCATTTTCACTCCAGATTTAGATTGACAGGTGGCAGAAAGGAGGCCAGTGGGCCGTTTACCCAGAAACCTCTTCTCTCTCTGCAGAGGCACACACACACACACACACACACACACACACACACACACACACACACACACACACACACACACACACACACACACACACACACACACCACACACACACACACACACACACACACACACACACACACACACACACACACACACACACACACACACACACACACACACACACACACACACACACACACACACACACACACACGTCCCCGCGCATCACCTCTAGCTTGGATCACATCAACGCTGGAAGCCACTTGAAACTCAGCCATCCACACAACACAAGGCTTCCACCAGCTCCACGAGGCCTCTCCACCGTGAAGACATTCCTCTAGGGGGTTGACGGAACACTTCCTGTGTGTGGGCCCCCGTCAGATGGCTACGCTACCACCGGCCCTCCCCCCCGGAGAAGGCCTGCGTTGTTCCAGCTCCACAGAGATCGATCCCACGGAGTGTCCTACAGACGTCCCCGAGTGCCCACACACTCACCTAGTTCTTCTCAACCAGAATGTTCTCTCATGTTCTTATGTTAAAACTGTAGACCGGTTCAATTTCTATTCGTTCTGTGAAACCTCATTAGAATCATGACACACAATGTCAACACCATAGCAGGTAGCCTAGCAGATATTATATCTATATATATCTATATCTTGTTTGTAGCCTTTATTTAACCAGGTGAAAGCCCCTTGAGATCAAAAGATCTCTTTTTCAAGGGTGACCTGCAGCACATCGGTTACACATGGAACATAACAACAACAGAACAACAACAACGACGACATACAACATCAATGACAGGGTACAGTTTACAAACTCTATTTACAGTGACAGGTACCATGAGCATCAAACAGCATGTCACCCAGCCCAGTTTTAAAATGATGCAGGGGAACCAAAGTGCTCAGTTTTAAACATTTTAACAGACTCTTCCAAGTTAGTGGAGCTGCACAACTAAAAGCTTTCTTCCCTAAGACAGTCCTAGCACTTGGCACATTTAATAAAACCACATCATGAGATCTCAGGCAATAAGTACTTTCAATTCGTCGAGAGATCAGAGAATAAGAAGGTAGTTTACCCAGCATGGCTTTGTAGATGAACATGTACCAATGACTGAGCCTCCGTACAGTGAGTGAAGGCAGACCTGCCCTGGCATACAGGGTACAGTGATGAGTAAGTGCTTTACAGTTAGTAACAAATCTCAGAGCACTGTGATAGGCGGCATCTAACTTTTCCAGGTAATGGGCAGGTGCATTCATATAAATCAAATCACCATAGTCCAGCACAGGTAAAAAGGTCACAGTGACTAGCCTTTTCCTGGCTTCAAATGAGAAACAGGACTTGTTTCTAAAAAAGAAACCTAGCCTAACCCTCAGCTTTTTAAGCAGATGAATGACCTGAAGTTTAAAAGAGAGACAATCATCAAGCAGATCCCAAGGTGTTTATAACCGGTAACCACGGCGACTACTAGTCCTTGCATTGTAACAATATCCAAAGCCGTCTCTGGAGTCTTTTTAGCTTTTGAAAAGAGCATTACCTTGGTTTTCTCAACATTTAAAAGAAGCTTAAGCTCAGCGAGCTGCATCTGAATAATGTTAAAAGCAGCCTGTAATTTAACAACAGCCTCCTTAATGGAGGGACCTGCACAATACATCACGGTATCATCCGCATAAAAATGTAAAGTAGCTTCATCCACATTTTCACCTAAACTGTTGATATAGATGGAGAATAAAAGTGGACCTAAAACAGAACCTTGGGGAACACCATTAGCAATGTTCAACCACTCAGAAGTGAGCCCATCAAAGTGAACACATTGGGACCTTTCAGAGAGGTAGTTCACAAACCACCCCACTGCATGGCTGGATATGCCAATACTGAGTAGCCTCTGCTTTAAGATGCGATGATCGACGGTATCAAACGCTTTGGAAAGGTCAATAAATAGGGCTGCACAACTCTGCTTATTATCTAAAATACTCGCCATATCATTCACCACTTCCCTTGTCTCAGTGATGGTGCTATGTTTCTTTATGAAACCTGACTGATATTTAGACAGGATATCATTTTTACATAAATGGTTTTATCTCCATAAAACCAAGATAAAAATAAGACCATGCAGTTTCTACATCAGCACAGAAGATATATATATATATAGATATATATAGATATATATATCTATATCTATATCTATATCTATATCTATATATATATATGTTATAACTATACTATCTATAATATATAACATGTCAACACCATAGCAGGTAGTCTAACATATATAACATATATATATATAACATGTAAGATATATCTGTTAGACTACCTGCTATGGTGTTGACAGGTTTACATGTTATATATTATAGATAGTATAGTTATATCTTACATGTTGTTATTTACAGATCAATTATATATATAATATAACATTATATATATAATATAACATATATAAGATATAGATATAAGTAAGATATATAAGATATAATAATATGTCACTGTGATTAAGAGTTATACAAATACAATTAACTGGACCATAAAAGACTGGTCCTCACCTGGTCCCAGTGTGGCGCTGGTCTGCTGCTTGGCGTTCCATCGGAGAGTATTCTGCAGACGTTCTGCCGGGGGCCGGGGCCTTCATGGAGAGGAACACAAACACCGTCTTTCGTATTTCAGGTAACCAGACGGAGTGAAGATCCCAGACAAGGTTTTCCGCCTGCCTCGCCTCGGCTGACAATAGCAGAGGCGATAGTTTTGTCTTAAGGTTGATTTCTTGTTTGGTCTCTGGGCGTGTCATTATGAACAAACCCAGGGTTTATATTGGACTTGGCTCCCTTGGTTGTGCCTTCCTAATGCGTTTCATGAGGTGAACTTGTCAAAACAAGGGGAAGAATTACCTCGAGTGTTGCTTTACTCTGTGGCTCAATATTAACATTTAGACAAGCAAGAAAGTGTACACATACAATATATAATAGTATTTGTTGTAATAATTAATAATCGTATTATTGAAACTTTAAACTAGGTAAAGAATACAAGTTATGACAAACCTGTCCATAGAAGTCTGCAGAAGGAGAAGAGCGAGACCTCTCATGGTGACAAGAAGGTTTGGCTCGGTCCACCGCGCCTGGGTCCAGGATGTTATCTGCCGAGCGATACCGCCCAGAACTCCTGGTCTCAGAGGGCTTCCGCTGGACGCTCCACCGAGCCTCGTACTCGGCGAAGGTGCCCAGCCTCTCCTGGTCCAGCAGGGCCTGGTTCTGATCAGAGTAGCTCCCCCTCCAGGCGTCCCCTGGGTTCTCTCCAGAAGGAGTGGCCCCACCTTTCACTTCTCTCAGCGAGACCGCGGGCTCACAGGTGGAGGACACGGCCGAAGTACTATTGGCGTCGCCTACGTTCTCCAAACTGCTCCGATTGGACACCACGGTCTTCACCAGGAACGGTTTGCCGGTCACCTCGGCGGGCTTCAGTGGGTTGTTGGAGATGAGACCGTGGTCACCCACGCCCACCTTATGGATCTTGTCCGGTTCTGAGAAAGACTTCACCTTTCTCTCCACGGGGAAACGCTTCCGGCCTCCGATGCGGGTCACCTGACTGCTCACAGACGCGGTTCTGCCGATGTCGGCCTCGGACACCGTCGGCAGGGATGGGATGTCTTTGCGAGCCCCCATGGAGGGCGGGTAGCCGGACAAGGTCTCGCCCCCAGGGTGCTCCAGGAGGACCGGCTCCAAGTCTCTCCTCCGGAAGGAGGTGGCCTTAAGTACCCGGGCCTGTGCCTCCTTCAGATGGTCCTTGTATGTGCTGGTGAAGGAGCCCTCCAAGGAGGAGGCAGGGGAGTTCGTGGGCCTCCAGGATTCGGTCTCCTCCTCTGGGTCGGTGCTGGTGAGGGTAGCGGCGCTGATGCTTTTCTGCAGGTTGGCCCTCCTCATCTGGATCTCGTTCCTCAACGTGGTGGCGAAGCGGTCGCTCCTGTTGGCTATTTTGGCTTCAATGGACTCCTGGGCCTGGGCGCCCGGGGCCTTGGTCTCCATGGACAGAGAGTGGAGCATCGGGGTGGTCTGGACTCCCATCTTCTCCTGGTCCAGGTTCTGGATCCTGAGGTCCTGCTGCAGAGACCTCCTCTGGTCCGGGAGTTTCTTCTGGGGATTCGGCCTCAGATTTCCCATGTTGTCAGAAGGGGCTTTAGCATGGTGGTCCGGCATGGCCGGGGGTGAACCCGAGCGTTGTTGGGTGTGTTGAGGAAGACTTTCCTCCGGGCGGCTGTAACCGTTGCTGTCCTTCCCAGGGCGGAAGGCTTGCTGCTGGGGAACATGGTGATACTTTGCCTTGTCCTCGGTTGGAGGACTCAGAGAATTTCTGTCATTTCTTGCCTGCACCGCCTCCATGTCCGACGCACCCATTCTGTTGTCCTCTGCTGCCTTCCTGGAGCCGGGCTGGCCCGGCGGGCATTTTGCGACACTGTAGTACCGACTGTGTCCAGCGCTCTCTGGGTTCTGGTCGAGCGGGATGGCGGACAAGGAAGCGGCGGGAGGCCGTCCCTGGCTGGGAGCGTAGGGAGGAGCAGGTGCGTCGGTGGGCAGCTCCTCGGTACTGCTGTAGTAGCTGCTGGTGCTCTGGGGCTTGGGTGCAGCCGGGGCCCTGGCCTGGGGGTAATATTGCCATTGATGGAGGGGTGGGTTAGCCTGGGAGGGCTGGCCTGGTCGGACATCGGTCACGGAGTACTGCTTGTTTAAGTTGTGCTGGGAGTGAGCAGAGACATCGGGTGGAACTTGAAAACTGTTGGTGTCGTTTTTGAATGACGGGACATGACGGCGGATTTCAGTAACGTGTTTAACGGTTTCGGACATCTCTGGTCTATTGTCGGCCGCCTTCTCGCCAGGTTTACAATGGAGCAGTGCGTCCAGGCCCTCCGTGTAGCCTATGACCAGGCCCCTCTCGTGCACCTTGGTGGCGGCAAAGCTGTCACTGCGCTGTGGTGGAGGAGGCGGAGGTGGAGGCGAGGAGGAGGAAGAGGAGGATTTCTTCTTCTCCGGGATGTGCCAAACCGGGGCAAAGCTGGCCCTGCTGGAGCTGGAGTGGCGAGAGCCGATCTGCTCCTCCGGTCGAGGGCTGTCTCGCCCCGGGCCCCCGCCCGCCATCTGCAGGTACCCCTGCCTGTCCTCGTGTATCCTCCCCACCTCCACGGAGCCCTGACCGGGTCTGCCGCTGCCGGGCTTGCCCCCAGAGTCCCACTGGCTGACTTTGTGGAGCACGTTCTCGGTGGAGGTGGCGTTGCTCCTGGAGAGGGTGTAGTCCGGCGTGCCGGAGCTGGTGGAGAAGGAGCTGTAGGCCGAGTCCCGCTTGCCGCCTCCTCCTCCACCACCACCTCCTCCTCCTCCTCCCCCCAGGTGCTCCACACTGCCGCTGGAGAGTTGTCCTGGAGGGTAGGGGTGGGAGGCCTGCTCTAGGCTGTCCATGCTGCCCAGAGAGCTGAACTGGTCCGACACTCGCTGCAGGTTGCTCTGCTCCCAGTCGCTGGAAAGGTCAGTTGAGGACGTGCTGAGAAATGGTGGGAGAATGTTATTCCGCTAAATAAAGTTATATTTTGACATTTCTGCTAAATAAACATATATTTTAAATATAGAATTGTAATTAGTAAAAATCCAAAATTTGGATGTAAAATAATTGTTGTTGTTACCTTGCATCATATTGCGTGTGCCACACTGCAGTGGGAGGGGCATGTGTTTTGGCAGTCTCTGATTGGCTCTCGTTGAACTTGGTGGCATGCCAGGAGTGGGGCCTGCTCATTGGCTCGTTCCTCCTGAAGGAAAAGGGTGAAGCACAGCTGGATTAGCGGCCCACCCCTTGTGGAAAACGGGAATGGTTTGCTCTAGATGTTCATCCATGCGTTCACCAAACCAACTCCTCTGAAAACAACCGTCAGCAAAGCGTATGTTCCTTCACCGTGTTTGGCTGTTACAGAATTCTTAGTTGGCCAACTTGCTGATGGGCAGATTAACTTCATTTACTGTGTTTATAGATTTAAAACAATGATTTCTAGGAAGCATGAGCAAAATGTAATTTTCCGAACAAACACACACACAAAAGGAAAATATACACACAACACAACAGACACCGCAACTGAAAGTACACATCAGCGAGCGGAGCTACATGACCATCCCCACAGGATGCCAACAGAGGAAGAGAGATGGTACGGAACGGCGGATGAGGGACAGGAGGTTTCCATAGTGACGGACAGGAGGTTTCCATAGTGACGGACAGAGATGCAGTAAAGGGTGACGTATGTTCTCAAAGTTGAGCATGGGAATGGACAGCTACCAACGACTACTGGCAGACACGCGGTGCCGTACCTCATGGAGCTCCGTAGTATGTTGGTGAGGAAGCTCCTCGCCACACGCAGGTCGTTCTCTGAGGGCATTCTGTGAGCTACATGTCCACCATGTGTGGAGGGGGAGGAGCAGAGGCTCAGAACATGGCTGACCAACAACAACAACAACAACATGTGTGGAGGGGGAGGAGCAGAGGCTCAGAACATGGCTGACCAACAACAACATCATCATCATCATCAGCGGAGGAAGAAGAAGGAGAAGATCACTGGACAACATTTCGAGCATTCTGTATTCAGTATACAGATATAAAACCCAACTGCACTACCCTTCACAGAAACATGGTTTACTAGTGGGTTAATCTCATTATTGCTTGTAGAAGTACGGTGTTGGTGCACCCTCTACTGTTTGAAGCTAGTAAATGCTTGTGTTTAGTCTCCTCTCACCCAGACCAGAGACCAGAGACCAGAGAGAGAGAGATGGGGTAAGCTGCACCACGCATCCCCATTCTGGAACTTAAGTACATCATAATGTTACACCATGTACTTCTGAACATGTCTGATGTCTCACCAGCGTAAACTAAACCAGGCCAGCTTTGTAAAAGCTCAAGACACAGGGGGTGAGTCACGGCGCTCGGGGGGTGAGTCACGGCGCTCGGGGGGTGAGTCACGGCGCTCGGGGGGTGAGTCACGGCGCTCGGGGGGTGAGTCACGGCGCTCGGGGGTGAGTCACGGCGCTCGGGGGGTGAGTCACGGCGCTCGGGGGTGAGTCACGGCGCCCTGCCGGCACCATCTGGCCCCACGGGGTGGTGGTGGGTGGCGGTGGGGGGGAACGTAGCCTCGGCGTGGGGTCGGGAGCTAACTTAAGGGCCGGGGAGATTGCTTTCAGAACCAGCTGATCCTCAGTCACTCCTTGGGAACAAGCTGTCCGTCTCCCCCCAGACAGACGTGGGTCCTCTCTGGAGGAGATCCTACTACACCACCCGACATGGGCAACAGAAGGCCTTTCACTTGACTCATAATGACCTCAATGTTTACAGGGTCGTTCATTGGGTGAAAAGCTCAGGTGAGATCTGCCAAGGTGTAATCTCCTTTTATTATTTTTTGTTTTATGAATATTATTAAAATGTTTAAATGTTTTATGATTTTTGTTTGAATAAATTACATTTTAGTTTGAAAGTGTATCAACCATTTAAACACTTTGGATGGTGATATTGACCAGCATTGACCATTGATCAGCAGTGGCTTGTGGCAGACTTTTAACTAAGCTGAGCCGTTGAAAGTGGGGATAAATCATAAAAATGCAGGCCTGAGAGTCCAGCACAGGGACAAAGCGGTGCCTTGCCCTCCCTACAAAGCTCCGGGGTGGAAGGTCGCGCCCTCCTGAGACACCCTGGCTAAAGGCCCTGAACGACTTAGCTTCCCTTCAGATGGGAGTGACCCATCAGCGTAGTTGGGAGGAAGAACCAGAACAACAATAAGGCTGGGATGGGGGGGGGGCCGTGATTTAGCAAAGCTTCATAAAGTGGGACTGAGCGCTGGATTAGGGAGAGGAGCTGTTGGGAGGGGGACAAAGAGAGGCCAAGGCGGGGCCGTCGGGGCTTCCTGGTCTCCGGCGGCTCCACGCTCGAAGGCCGCGAGGAGCTAGCCCCCGGGAGTCGGCCATTGGTATGCAAATGAGCGTGGTTTTATTAGGCCCGTCGTCAGGGCTACAGCTGGGCAGGGGGAGCTATGTGGGCCCGGGGATTCAGTTGGCATGTGTTCCTGGAGGCTCTCTGGAGGGCGATCGGTGTCCCGTCACTTCAAATGGTGTCTTGTGTTGAAAAGGGCCAACGCTATCGAAGTCACAGCTGACTCATGGATACTGAACACTAGAAGAACTACTCTTACATTTAAAGAAGAAATGATAAGCTGTAGCTGTTTGAACTCCTAGAGAACGGGCATTGCTACGCGTTAAGCATTACATTACATTTACCGTAGAAGTGTCAACAGATTAACTTGCATTTAATTAGTAAGTGGTAAATCTGGCTGATCGTGGCTTAACCTTAATGATGCCTGGCCTTGTGTGCAATAACTCAAAGGAAAGCTAAATAAGTATTAAGGTCACACAAACACACACCATATCCGTCTACCATGTGTTAGCATCCCTTTGGTCTAATTTACCACCAAAACAATATTGTGACAGAACTCTGAATCAAGCACAAGACGATCTCAAAGCTTTGGACCAAAAAGTGATTCATGTTCCATGAAACGTGACTCCAAATGAAATACAGATCTTAAAACTCACCAAGCAGAAGAAAGACACACCGGGCGTCAAAACAAAGTCAATACAACGTCCACAGAGCAGAGTCCATCTTTTAGATACGTACAGACCACCGAAAAGCACAACCAGGAACCAGGGAACCCAGCCAAACGATCGGCCAGTTGTGCTCCAGTGCTCCCACTGCATTCCACAGACCCTTCAGTGATGGGTCAGAACAAAGGGGCCCCGGGCCCCAGCGGGCTCCAGGTGTCTGGGCATGGCTGGACCCCCCACGTCCCTGTCCCCAAACCCCAGGTCCTCACCACCACCACCGTCCAGGGAGCTGAAACCTCCTCCACCACCACCACCACCACCACCACCACCGTCCAGGGAGCTGAAACCTCCTCCTCCACCACCACCACCACCACCACCACCGTCCAGGGAGCTGAAACCTCCTCTACCACCACCACCACCGTCCAGGGAGCTGAAACCTCCTCCTCCACCACCACCACCACCGTCCAGGGAGCGGAAACCTCCTCCTCCACCACCACCACCGTCCAGGGAGCTGAAACCTCCTCCTCCACCACCACCACCACCACCGTCCAGGGAGCGGAAACCTCCTCCTCCACCACCACCGTCCAGGGAGCTGAAACCTCCTCCTCCACCACCACCACCACAGCGCTATGCCAGCAAGCGCCTAGGCTCACTGAAAGTTTAACTTGTACTTGGGTTGAGGGGAAATCTCCCTATGGATTATGGGATGGGTGTCTCCTCCTCAACCCCCCACCAGAGTGTGTAGGAGGAGGAGGAGGAGGAAGAGGAGGAGGGCTGGTGTGGCAGCCAGTCCCCTTGCAGTAAGCTCCAAACTCGTGTCGTCCCATTGGATGGAGGGGAGGGCTAATATGCTAATGAGGAGATTAAACAGCGGGGCTCTTCTCTCTCTCTCCAGCCCCGCCCCCGACCCCCGACCCTTCTTGTGAGGCAGGCATGCATTTGTACCATCGCTATGGCAACCAGTTGATCTCTATAAGGGTGCGAGGGGCAGAGTGGCTTCTGAAAGCGCTCGGTAACCAGGGAACCAGCGACACCAACACACACTCAAACTGTAATTCTGTGTTATGGTCGTTTTGAATAAACACACACTTGCAGTCATTAAGCAGACGCTTTTGTCCAAAGCGATACAAGCGGTACAATTAGGTCATTCAACATACTGCCGGGAAGCAAGAGAACTACTAGTCATCGGAAGTCATAAGTGCATTTCCTTCCTCACAAGAAAAAAGTACAATAAGTTGGCCCCCTAGATTTAACACAATAAGAACATCAAACAGGGACAATGACAAATAGTGAAGCCAAGAGACACAAGCTGCTAAGCTAATAAACAAGCAATGACAAACTATACATGAGGAGGTACTTGTTGCATATGGCAAATACAAATCTTGAATAGAGCTGACAAAGCTCTGAAACATTTTAGAAATGATGAGTACAGATCACAATCGCTACATATTCACACACATCATGATATTCTTGTATATGCTCTGTCAAAAGGAGCAGCAAGACTTTCATTAGCATTTTTCTAGGCTATTATCTTGAGTGGTCATTTAATTGTAACAATTTCCCCAATCATTAAAGTAATGACAATCTTAACATTTAGGATCCAAGAACGCTTGGTTCAATGTGCTGTGGCTCTCCAGCCTGCGGTCTGCTGAAAGGCAGGAGATGAGTGAAGAATAAGGGAGACCCAAAGCTAACGGGAGGTCAATAAAACCACCTTCACCATCATCTCCCGAGGAGGGAGGGCTCCAGGATGCATCAGACAGCTCAATACATATGGCTAGCTACACATCATGTTGGATCAATAAATCACCCATTAAATGGTTATCAACAACAATATTATAAAATATTATTCATTCTATTTTTTAATTATCTCTCGTTTTTATCATCTGTAATTATATTGCTTCATTTTTGGAATCTGGGCATGAGTCTTGGGTCATGGATCTCTTCAGACAGAACATGCATTAAAGTCCACATCTAATGACTTGTTTCTGTATCTGTAGCTTGGTTCATCATTTAGCCAATGTAAAGGCTCTAGTGCTGTTCAATACGCCGATTTCACATGTTGTTTCCATTAGAAACATATTGGTAACTGTCCTGACACACAGCAGTGGGACCAGAATGTTCAGTTAACTATCCCGGCGCAGCACTAGCCCTAGAGAACTGGTGCTATGTGACCAGAGAACAACAGCTGGAACAACTGTCCTAGAGAACTGGTGCTACGTGACCAGAGAACAACAGCTGGAACAACAGCCCTAGAGAACTGGTGCTACGTGACCAGAGAACAACAGTTGGAACAACAGCCCTAGAGAACTGGTGCTACATGACCAGAGAACAACAGTTGGAACAACAGTCCTAGATCGGGTCAATTCCACTGGATGAGTCATCCACAAGGCCCACCAGCGCCTCTATGCTCTGCGGTGCCTCAGAAAAAGCAGAATAGTCCAGAGGTGGCTGGTGAACTTCTACCGTGGCCCGCAGAGAGCGTCCTGACGGGTGGCGTCACCGTGTGGTACGGTAACAACACTGAACAGGACAAGAAAGACATCCAGAGGGTCGTGAGGATGGCAGAGATCGGGTATGCACTATCATGCATTGAGGAGATCTGTAGGACCAGATGTCGGAAGAAAGCCATGTCCATCACTAAGGACCGCAACCACCCTGGGCTCCATCTCTTCTCCCCCCTACCGTCTGGTTGCCGGTTGCACAGCAAGGACTACCAGGTTTAAGGATCATGGTAAAAACGACCATGTTTAAGGATTATCCACAGGCAGTGGGCCTACTGAACTGCTAGGAGTGCTGCCACTTTCACTTTCATAACATGTCATTAACATTACACTTACATCTTTTGCTGGACTTTCTGGACTCCTCACAGTTACTGTACTGTATTCATGATGCTGCTGCACTACTGGCACTTTAAATGCTTTAAAGATCTTTATAAAAAAAAAATTATAAAATATTATTATTTTATTGTATATATCATTTTTATTTTGATGGTGTGTTTTTAAGATTGATACTGCAGGAGGGAATGGGGAGTAAGCATTCCTATGTACTTGTTACAAATGGCCAATAAAAATCTTGTATCTTTCATCTTGTATCCAGCACACTTTTGCTGGCAAACCAATTTGCAAAATGTAATGCTGGTAAAATGGAGGGGAATCAGTCATTGTTTATTTACATATAGTACCCACATTGTAACGGTATAAAGCTGGTTGAAACCAGCTAAGTTAGTTCTTGAAACACCTAAACCTCAACCCTGATGAGACGGCAGTCAGCGGTGTACAGTGGAACGCTCGCTCCCCATTGGCTCATGGCATCAATGTACCAGCTCTATAGTTCTCACCAACAGGAAACAGTGACAGCTCCTCGACACTAGCCCTCACGGTGGCCGACTCCACAATAACCAGCATGTAACCCCGGTGGAGGATAGCACCATAGCTTTCTTCCATAGAATAATCCTACATAACACTTAGGTACACACTTAGGAACACTACATAACATTTAGGAACACTACAAAACACTTAGGAACACTACAAAACACTTAGGAACACTACAAAACACTTAGGAACACTACAAAACACTTAGGAACACTACAAAACACTTAGGAACACTACAAAACACTTAGGAACACTACAAAACACTTAGGAACACTACAAAACACTTAGGAACACTACATAACACTTAGGAACACTACATAACACTTAGGAACACTACATAACACTTAGGAACACTACATAACACTTAGGAACACTACATAACACTTAGGAACACTACATAACACTTAGGAACACTACATAACACTTCTAATAAGGTGCCGAGACCTCATCTGGGACTAATTATTAACCCTTTGCGGAGAGCCGAGCCGACGCCCCGCATTGAAGCGCTACAGCGCATTGCGCCGCTAATCACTCGCCGGTTTGAAACACTGAGGTTTGCTTGCGGGCCCCACGCGCACGCAAGCAGGTGAGCTGGATCCCGACGGCCTCACAAAGGCCTCCCTTCGGCCCCAAGCCGCCGGCGGGTGAGCCACGCCCGGTGAGGGAGGTGAGCCGTGAGAAGACCGTAATGACTGGAACATTCCTGAGCCCGCATACCAACTGTCACACCACCGGCCGCCCTGGGTCCTCGCCAGCCCCAAAAAACACCTGATAATCAAGTTCAGAGGCCAGGGGAGGGGGTCACGCACCGCCATCTTTGTTTTGGTTTTGTTGTGTTTACTCAATGTTGAAACAAATTGGCTAGTGTCATGTGACACACTTCTTCAAAAAAGTATGAAAAACAACATACTTAAGTCCTACCTCTACCACCCGACCCGGATGGATGGATGGGCAGACAGACCGACATTTAAACCAATCACAACACTTCACGTCAAATTAGAAGGAAGAGCAACATACTGAGAAGGACGTTCATGTTGTCACACGGTACGATACAGGTTACCTTCAAACAACGCCAACTACTTAGTAGAATACAGGTTCTGTTACACTCTAGTAAAGTCAGCGCACTGAAATAAATGTAGCCGGTACGTAGTACAACTGTAATACCTGGAGGGCCCTCAGTAGAGCGCATACCTCCGCCACCAAGAAGTCCCCTGGATCCCCATCCAAAACCTAATCAACTATCACCAAGTTTTTTTCAATTCCGTACATAACTTTTTGAGTTACGTTACTGAAAGACAGACAAACTGGGGCGAAAACTTAACCTCTGGTCCATCTTCGATGGCGGAGGTCACTATGCATATTAACAGCGAAGAAATTTGACTATTTTGTCACGGTTACGGTGGTTGGCAGGCGGCGTGGCCACACACACACACTCCTGTCAACAAGTGTCAGCTATTGCCGCGTCTAATTGTTAATCACCTCACCTGGGGTATATATACCCTGGCTTCCCGTTAGCCCGGGGTTAGGTCGTACATTCTGGACGGAATCGCCACGCTGATGTCCCGGAGATCCAGATCCCGATCCCTTGCCTGTCCCGCGTCACCCGCCTGTCTCGCGTTACTCTCGATACGAGCTCCCCGGTCATTATAATTACCTGTCTGGTACATGTCGCTACTCGACCTCCCGGTACCCAGACTCCTCCCCCGTCCCGGACTACTCGCCGGTTTACTACCTGCCGGTACTCCGCGGATCGACCTCCCGGTACCCAGACCCCTGGACTGTCCCTGATCACTCTCTTGTGTTGTGTTTGAGTTGTGTTGTGCTTTAAATAAAGCTTTATGTTATAGCTCCACTGTCTTGGTCTGCGTTCTGGGTCCCACCGACACCGTGGAGCGCTAACATTAAAGCCCCATAGCCGTGGAGCGCTAACATTAAAGCCCCATAGCCGTGGAGCGCCAACATTAAAGCCCCATAGCCGTGGAGCGCTAACATTAAAGCCCCATAGCCGTGGAGCGCTAACATTAAAGCCCCATAGCCGTGGAGCGCTAACATTAAAGCCCCGTAGCCGTGGAGCGCCAACATTAAAGCCCCATAGCCGTGGAGCGCTAACATTAAAGCCCCATAGCCGTGGAGCGCTAACATTAAAGCCCCATAGCCGTGGAGCGCTAACATTAAAGCCCCGTAGCCGTGGAGCGCTAACATTAAAGCCCCGTAGCCGTGGAGCGCTAACATTAAAGCCCCGTAGCCGTGGAGCGCTAACATTAAAGCCCCGTAGCCGTGGAGCGCTAACATTAAAGCCCCGTAGCCGTGGAGCGCTAACATTAAAGCCCCGTAGCCGTGGAGCGCTAACATTAAAGCCCCGTAGCCGTGGAGCGCTAACATTAAAGCCCCGTAGCCGTGGAGCGCTAACATTAAAGCCCCATAGCCGTGGAGCGCTAACATTAAAGCCCCATAGCCGTGGAGCGCTAACATTAAAGCCCCGTAGCCGTGGAGCGCTAACATTAAAGCCCCGTAGCCGTGGAGCGCTAACATTAAAGCCCCATAGCCGTGGAGCGCCAACATTAAAGCCCCATAGCCGTGGAGCGGCCATCACTGCACCTGCATCTCGTCGGGCGGCGTGACGTCATGAGAGGAGCGGCAGCTGATTGGTCACTTCATTCGGTCACTGTGGCAGCTGATTGGTCACTTCATTCGGTCACTGTGGCAGCTGATTGGTCACTTCATTCGGTCACTGTGGCAGCTGATTGGTCACTTCATGACCAAAACCCAACATTATTACCGGACATTTTGACCGGCAGGTTTTTATTTTATTTTAATTTAGGTAAATTACCGGTTTTTACCCGCTAAAAACCAGTAAATACCGGCTAACGGAAACCCTGATATATATAGAGATAGAGATAGATAGATAGATAGATATATATATATATATTAGGAGAACACTGTGTAATCATCTAACAGGACTCCCTGACTTAAGAGCACATCAATATTGAGCCAGGCACAAACCCATAAACATGAGCTAACTGGAACTACAAGCAGCAGACAGGAGAACCGCAGGGTGCCCTGCCGCCTGTAACACACGGCAGCTGTTATCACAACAGAAAACATGTTCCCCTGAATGGGAGCTTAACACTACTGAGCTACGGACCATTATGGTAGCACAACCATTTGCAAATGAGCAGAGAGTTGTGTGACTGTTCCTCCATCTTGTGTACGTCAATCCGATTTCCAAAGGTAGCCATACAGCCCACATACCAGAAAAATATATTGAGCATCTAACCAGAGTGCAAATGTTGCAGTAAAGTGCATGGTAATATAATATAATGTACAGGTTAAATTGACAGGTTAAAAGACAGTCTAGGTATGAATGTGATATGAGCATAATAATAGGTATATGTATATACAGGTAAGTGATAATTTAACGTACGGATCAGGGGTATGCAGTTATTGAAAGCAGGATACAAATATATAGATCTAAATGTATATACAAGTGAGCATATATAAATGTATGGCAAATATAAATGTATATGTATATACAGGAGTAGGAGCAGTTATATTTCTAACAGATTTAAATCTATATGTCAGGTACAGTAAACAGGTATCTTAGTAGTAAATATGTAAACTATAGAGAGGTGGGGAGTTGTGATACAGTTAGTTTTTTTCATCAAGTGGAGCCTATAGTCTCACCTGGGACACGACGGCTGCTGTCCATCAGACAGGCCGTTTGGATCTTCCACAGACCCATGAGCAATGGGAGTTGGCCTTGCGTCGGCACAACTGCAGCCACAACCCATCCGAGCAAAGTCCGACTTGGAAGGACTGGGTGCTAGCGCCCACTGGTGGTAGGTAGGCCGTATAGCTACTGAGGCACACAGACCTATCCCAACGCACATTTACAGATGGTGTGTGTGATGAGTCTTAAAATCCAAAGGCTTCCAGGTCATTAATATATAATATATAATATCTACATGTAGGCATTTACAGATGCCTGTTTAACACATTTGCAAATTTGATACGCACACACATATTCTTAATACAAATGTGCAGATTCCTGAACACATTAAAATCTATGCATTTAGAGATTCTTTAACAAATCTTGCGGATTAAGATCCAGTTCCACAACTCTGCACTCACTTTTGTAAATCGTTCTGCTACAATAATGCATATTAAACCACCCTCTTGGTTTGTGTTGCTGGTTCTGATCCTCCACCAGTAGGGGGAAACCCACTGCTACATGTGACAGTTCATATCAAAGCCAGTGAGCTGGGACACACTAGCAGAAGCCACCAAGAGACATCGAACAAATGTTAGGGGAAGCCAAATCCACGTATGGACCCAGCAGAACTCATGACTCATGGTTACGATCATGTCACTCATGAAATCAAGACAAGCAATCCCCTGACTGACGTTGCGATGACTCATTCTCTGTGAACCGTACTTGTGCATCGGGCCTACGTACTTCTCATCCGGCCAGGCGTAACTTAAGCAGGCGTTTTATGTTCAGAACAGAACGCCCAGACTATAAGAAAAAAAACAACCAAAAGAAAAAGAGACAACCAGGAAGCAGTTTTTCCACGGACAGCCACGCCTCTCTCCATCGCTGCCTCGCCACACGCCTCTCTCCCTTGCCTCGACAATGACCTCACGCTCACAATCTCTCAAGAAGTATTAGTCACCGCATGCAAAAGGGGTGACGTCGTGCGTTAAGACTCCTCCCCCCCCCCCCCCCCCTGTGCAGACCACACCTGGGAACCAGAGCAGGTTTATCCGACTTCCTGGCTCTCTGTAAACATCCACCCGGGGCCACAGGAAGGTGTCACACAGGCTTTAGGAAGCAGCGTGCTACACCCCTATACCTTGAGTGGTACGTCCCACATTCCACTCCAGGAGAGGAGCCCAAGCAGACAGCAGATCCTACGTCCCTCAATCAGAACACATTACGCCCATACTATGTAATCCCAGTCATTTCTCCAAAAGATATATTTTATTTTGTTGCTACAATAACTACAGACTTCATAGAAGACTCATACATGTGCCAATGTATTCATCCTGATCCTGATAATTTCTCAGTAAATGTTCTTTAAGTAGATGCATGTGCAATATGTGAACTTGCATCGATCAAACAAAATGAAGGATTTGACAGAAGCTTAGCAGCCAAAAGCTAAAAGCAAGAAGGGGTTTGCATGTCAAACAAACATTAAGCACTGGAACACTAATATGAATAACAACCTGTACCTCATACATCATCCTGCATGCATATTAAGTCATTCATATAATACACATATTGTTTGTATTTCCACTGAACAAAAACAGGACCCGGGCATGCTCAACAACACTTGGATCCTAAAGAACAACATACAAGTTACAGAGTGTAGAAGGGATGTAGAATTCCACAGCAGGGTGTCTACAGACAGCCAGCTACACACAGCCAGCTACAGACAGCCAGCTACACACAGACAGCTACACACAGCCAGCTACAGACAGCTACACACAGCCAGCTACAGACAGCTACACACAGCCAGCTACACACACAGCCAGCTACACACAGCCAGCTACACACAGCCAGCTACACACAGCCAGCTAGACAGCCAGCTACACACAGCCAGCTACAGACAGCCAGCTACACACAGCCAGCTACACACAGACAGCTACAGACAGCCAGCTACACACAGCCAGCTACACACAGCCAGCTACAGACAGCCAGCTACAGACAGCCAGCTAGACAGCCAGCTACACACAGCCAGCTACACAGCCAGCTAGACAGCCAGCTAGACAGCCAGCTAGACAGCCAGCTAGACAGCCAGCTAGACAGCCAGCTAGACAGCCAGCTAGACAGCCAGCTACACACAGACAGCTACACACAGACAGCTACACACAGACAGCTACACACAGACAGCTACACACAGACAGCTACACACAGACAGCTACACACAGCCAGCTACACACAGCCAGCTACACACAGCCAGCTACAGACAGCCAGCTACAGACAGACAGCTACACACAGCCAGCTACAGACAGCCAGCTACAGACAGCCAGCTAGACAGAGCCAGCTAGACACAGGCAGCTACAGACAGCCAGCTACACACAGCCAGCTACAGACAGCCAGCTACAGACAGCCAGCTACACACAGCCAGCTACACACAGCCAGCTACACACAGCCAGCTACAGACAGACAGCTACAGACAGCCAGCTACACACAGCCAGCTAGACACAGCCAGCTACAGACAGACAGCTACACACAGCCAGCTACAGACAGCTACACACAGCCAGCTACACACAGCCAGCTACAGACAGACAGCTACACACAGCCAGCTACAGACAGCCAGCTAGCTACAGACAGCCAGCTAGCTACAGACAGCCAGCTAGACACAGACAGCTACAGACAGCCAGCTAGACAGAGCCAGCTAGACACAGGCAGCTACAGACAGACAGCTACACACAGCCAGCTACAGACAGACAGCTACACACAGCCAGCTACACACAGCCAGCTACACACAGCCAGCTACACACAGCCAGCTACACACAGCCAGCTACACACAGACAGCTACAGACAGACAGCTACACACAGCCAGCTACACACAGCCAGCTACACACAGCCAGCTAGACACAGCCAGCTACAGACAGCCAGCTAGACACAGCCAGCTACAGACAGACAGCTACACAGACAGCTACACACAGACAGCTACACACAGACAGCTACACACAGCCAGCTACAGACAGCCAGCTACAGACAGCCAGCTACAGACAGCCAGCTACAGACAGCCAGCTAGACACAGCCTGCTAGACACAGCCTGCTAGACACAGCCTGCTAGACACAGCCTGCTAGACACAGCCTGCTAGACACAGCCAGCTACAGACAGCCAGCTACAGACAGCCAGCTACAGACAGCTAGCTACAGACAGCCAGCTAGACAGCCAGCTAGACACAGCCAGCTACAGACAGCCAGCTAGACAGAGCCAGCTAGACACAGGCAGTGCTTTGTGGCAAGACGCGTGGTGGCTGGACTTCCTTGTAGGGCAGTATTTACTCAGCGCTTACATTATGATATGATACAACACAGGAACAGATCCAGCGGAGGAGAGAGATAAAGAACTCTGTGTCACACAATGAAACCTTATAATGAGGGGCGGAGCCCGGCCCTCTGTTGAGGAAACGGTTTGGGATTGTGTGGATAATGAATGCTGGGACGGACTCTGCATTGTGATAAGACAGAGTCACTCTTACTGTTTATTACTACAGCAGCTCCCCAAATAATACTGATAGTGACAACATCAACTCAAACTCAACACCCAATAAATATAATCAATGAATAACAAGACAACATTATTCTGTTCATTAATGAGACTACAAACTATACTCAATAACACACCATACGAGAAACAGATGTTTGTTTTCTAAGGGACAGAGCGAGAAACCCTTATGCTACATTGCAACAGGAGAGATGGGGAACTGAAGTCACTTGGGAGGACATTTGAATGACATCACCAACAGACCTTCATTTCCCTTCGCTCTACTCCCACAACAACCCATAGTGTTACCGTCCCTCTCCCCCACTGCCACAGTCCTCCACGGCATCCCTCTCTCCTCAACACACACCCACACGCACTGAGCCCTCCTCCTCAACTACCCGTTACTGGCAGTAAAAGCTAGGAGCATCAGAAGAGGTAAGCAAATCTCCACACAGGTGGAGAGGAGAGAAAGGGTAACCGTGGTTTGTTGGGATACGTAACCATGGTGATGCAGGGAGGGTGGGGCCTCGGTGTACAGAGTGTGAATTCTGCCTCATATCTGCAAACAAGCTAGAATCATACTTTTTTTTAATGGCGCAAAGCACACCGCATTAATTGAGCGTGGCTGTGGTCTTTCAATCTCTTGACATAGGACTCTATTTGGGAGACATTGAGCCTGAGCAGCAGATGCTACTGGGAGGAGAACGCACCTTCTCACCCCCAGACTGAGAGTCTTGTGGGAGCCCTTGACCAGACAGATGGCCTCCTGCCTGTAGCCACTCAGGGGGTTGTGGTTGATGTTGACCAGCTCGTCGCCCACCTGCAGACCCACCACTGCTGCCTGGCTGCCCTCCTCCACCTGCAGAACCACAACAACACAGCAACAGGTGACATGCTGCACAGGTGACATGCTGCACAGGTGATCTGGTCTGGACCAAAACACAGCACACACAACAGGTACAATGTGTTTAAACAGGTAAAGACACTACACAGGTAAGATGGAGACCACACAGGTGATAACAACAGGTAGGATAACAGCGTTCATATAGGAAACCAAAGAACAATGGCTGTTTTCATGTTGCATATTACTTAATCCTACCTAACAGTGTCACATTCTGTACTTGGTGGGAGGAAATGTTATGAAATGTATTATATATTATGTTATTATATATGTGCATGTATATATTATATAATTATGGCTTGTTAGGAAGTAGTTATCTTGTCTACCCGTTGAATGACTTATTGTAAGTCACTTTGGACAGAAGAGGCTGCTTCATGACTGTAATGTATATTAAGTGATCCAACTGATCCATCTAACCGTACAGCAGAGCAGCTTCATACATACCACAGTTCAAATTAAAAGGATAGGAACACACAGCGGTCCATGTTTTCACAAGAGACGGTAAATAACTAGAAGCCCATTTAGGGCAGGCCAGTGGCCTGACTTACTTCACTTGGCAAGTGAAGTAAGTCAGGCCACTGCTCATTGCTTATCGTAATCTCAAATGCGTTAAATCCCTGGAAGTTGTTGGCTCAGGTCAAACAGGTGAGTCTTCTCCTGAGAGCAGCTCCAAACGTGTTCCAAGCCCATAATGTGAGAACAAACTGCATTGTGTTCTCATCCTCACAACCCGTCTGTGAAGCACATCAACGTCCCCTGGAACAACACGCTTCTCAGAGGGGGATCTGCTACGCTACTAGGGACCCCAACATCCAGGCCGGTAACTCTAAATAACACAATACCACTACTAAACAATAGCACTACACTACACTACTAAACAATACCACTACACTACTAAACAATACCACTACACTACACTACTAAACAATACCACTACACTACACTACTAAACAATACCACGACACTACTAAACAATACCACGACACTACACTACTAAACAATACCACGACACTACACTACTAAACAATACCCCTACACTACACTAGTAAACAATACCACCACACTACACTAGTAAACAATACCACCACACTACACTACACTACTAAACAATACCACTACACTACACTACTAAACAATACCACTACACTACACTACTAAACAATACCACAACTAAACAATACCACTACACTACTAAACAATACCACTACTAAACAATACCACTACACTACACTACTAAACAATACCACTACTAAACAATACCACTACTAAACAATACCACTACTAAACAATACCACTACTAAACAATACCACTACACTACACTACTAAACAATACCACTACTAAACAATACCACTACACTACACTACTAAACAATACCACTACTAAACAATACCACTACTAAACAATACCACTACACTACACTACTAAACAATACCACTACACTACACTACTAAACAATACCACCACACTACACTACTAAACAATACCACCACACTACACTACACTACACTACACTACTAAACAATACCACTACACTACACTACTAAACAATACCACTACTAAACAATACCACTACACTACTAAACAATACCACTACTAAACAATACCACTACACTACACTACTAAACAATACCACTACTAAACAATACCACTACACTACACTACTAAACAATACCACTACTAAACTCATAGGCTCATTTCACCGTCAGCCAGGCGATACCGCAGTATCAAGTGCCGTACAAATAGACTCAGCGATAGCTTCCACAGTCAGGCCATCAGGCTGCTGAACAAGGGCGTATAGCATATAACAATGTAGATTTTATTACATTGATTTATATACACATATTGCTCTTTTTCTGTGCCGATATATTGCATTTTATAAATTGCATTTTTATTTTTATTTTTTAACTTCTTTATTCTATTCTGTTTTATTCTATTTGTTATCTATTTTTATCTTATCTAACTGCTGTCTATCGTCGGGTATTGCACATAAGATTTTCACTCTCTGCTTTATACTTGTGTAAACTGTGAAGTGACAATAAACTGGACTTGAGGCTTGTCAAAAAAACTTGCCAGCTTGCCATCACGTTCAGCCAAGCGGCACCCAAACCTATTTGACTATGGGTGGAAAAATAGGTCTGTATTTTTAGGAGAAATTACCCTTTTAGGTAAAAAAGGAAGACCTGCCCCCTTTTCACACACACACACACACACACACACACACACACACACACACACACACACACACACACACACACACACACA
This sequence comes from Muraenolepis orangiensis, assembly GCA_027704905.1. NCBI lineage: Eukaryota > Metazoa > Chordata > Actinopteri > Gadiformes > Muraenolepididae > Muraenolepis > Muraenolepis orangiensis. The sequence goes on from CM051004.1 coordinate 1,078,507, forward strand.
CACACACACACACACACACACACACACACACACACACACACACACACACACACACACACACACACACACACACACACACACACACACACACACACACACACACACACACACACACCTAAACAATACCACTACACTACTAAACAATACCACTACTAAACAATACCACTACACTACTAAACAATACCACTACTAAACAATACCACTACACTACACTACTAAACAATACAACTACACTACTAAACAATACCACTACTAAACAATACCACTACACTACACTACTAAACAATACCACTCCTAAACAATACCACTACACAACACTACTAAACAATACCACTACACTACACTACTAAACAATACCACTACACTACTAAACAATACCACTACTAAACAATACCACTACTAAACAATACCACTACACTACACTACTAAACAATACCACTACTAAACAATACCACTACACTACACTACTAAACAATACCACTACTAAACAATACCACTACACTGCACTACTAAACAATACCACTACACTACACTACTAAACAATACCACTACTAAACAATACCACTACACTACTAAACAATACCACTACTAAACAATACCACTACACTACACTACTAAACAATACCACTACACTACTAAACAATACCACTACTAAACAATACCACTACACTACACTACTAAACAATACCACTACTAAACAATACCACTACACAACACTACTAAACAATACCACTACACAACACTACTAAACAATACCACTACACTACTAAACAATACCACTACACTACTAAACAATACCACTACTAAACTACCACTACTAACAATACCACTACACTCCACTACTAAACAATACCACTACACTACACTACTAAACAATACCACTACACTACACTACTAAACAATACCACTACACAACACTACTAAACAATACCACTACTAAACAATACCACTACACTACACTACTAAACAATACCACTACTAAACAATACCACTACTAAACAATACCACTACACTACACTACTAAACAATACCACTACTAAACAATACCACTACACTACTAAACAATACCACTACTAAACAATACCACTACACTACACTACTAAACAATACCACTACTAAACAATACCACTACACTACACTACTAAACAATACCACTACTAAACAATACCACTACACTAAACTACTAAACAATACCACTACTAAACAATACCACTACACTGCACTACTAAACTACCACTACCACTACTAAACTACCACTACTACAATACCACTACACTACACTACTAAACAATACCACTACAAAACAATACCACTACACTACTAAACAATACCACTACTAAACAATACACTACACTACTAAACAATACCACTACTAAACAATACCACTACTAAACAATACCACTACACTACACTACTAAACAATACCACTACTAAACAATACCACTACACTACAAAACTATATCACTACACTACTAAACAATACCACTACTAAACAATACCACTACACTACACTACTAACAATACCACTACTAAACAATACCACTACACTACACTACTAAACAATACCACTACACTACACTACTAAACAATACCACTACACTACTAAACAATACCACCACACTACACTACTAAACAATACCACTACACTACACTACTAAACAATACCACTACTAAACAATACCACTACACTACACTACTAAACAATACCACTACACTACACTACTAAACAATACCACTACACTACACTACTAAACAATACCACTACTAAACTCATAGACTCATTTCACCGTCAGCCAGGCGATACCTCAGTATCAAGTGCCGTACAAATAGACTCAGAGATAGCTTCCACAGTCAGGCCATCAGGCTGCTGAACAAGGGCGTATAGCATATAACAATGTAGATTTTATTACATTGATTTATATACACATATTGCTCTTTTTCTGTGCCGATATTGCATTTTATAAATTGCATTTTTATTTTTTAACTTCTTTATTCTATTCTGTTTTATTCTATTTGTTATCTATTTTTATCTTATCTAACTGCTGTCTGTCGTCGGGTATTGCACATAAGATTTTCACTCACTGCTTTATACTTGTGAAGTGACAATAAACTGGACTTGAGGCTTGTCAAAAAAAACATGCCAGCTTGCCATCACGTTCAGCCAAGCGGCACCCAAACCTATTTGACTATGGGTGGAAAAATAGGTCTGTATTTTTAGGAGAAATTACCCTTTTAGGTAAAAAAGGAAGACCTGCTCACACACACACACACACACACACACACACACACACACACACACACACACCCCCCCCCCCCCGCTCAGAACAGGAGAGAAAGAGGCTACAAGGGGCAGAACAACCCTGGGGCCAAACTCTGATCACCTAAACTCTATCACCTGACTCAACCTCAGAGGAATGTGTTCACATAGACCATTACATCATATATACTGTACAGACCATTACATCATATATACTGTACAGACCCTTACATCATATATACTGTACAGACCCTTACATCATATATACTGTACAGACCCTTACATCATATATACTGTACAGACCATTACATCATATATACTGTACAGACCCTTACATCATATATACTGTACAGACCATTACATCATATATACTGTACAGACCCTTACATCATATATACTGTACAGACCCTTACATCATATATACTGTACAGACCATTACATCATATATACTGTACAGACCCTTACATCATATATACTGTACAGACCATTACATCATATATACTGTACAGACCATTACATCATATATACTGTACAGACCATTACATCATATATACTGTACAGACCATTACATCATATATACTGTACAGACCCTTACATCATATATACTGTACAGACCATTACATCATATATACTGTACAGACCCTTACATCATATATACTGTACAGACCATTACATCATATATACTGTACAGACCATAACATCATATATGATGTATATATACATCATACTGTATATGATGTATATATATATACACATCATATATGATGTGTATATATACGGACTACTTCTTCATGACTGCTCTGAACATAAAGGCAGTATTTACGAGCATTATGCAGGCAAATTAAAAAAGATATATAAGGTATGTAGCTGGGCCACATCCTAATAGGGTGTGACATATTGTGTTCATCAAAAAGCGATTCCACTACACTAGGGTTATGAAATAACTCACGGTTTGTAATTATTCCAGGACAACTCATCCGGGACTTGAAGTGTTTGGAGGCAACACCTAACTCCGCAACCATCCAGTAAGCATGCACTCCAGGGTGACACACACACACACACACACACACACACACACACACACACACACACACACACACACACACACACACACACACACACACACACACACACACACACACACACACACACACACACACACACACACACACACACACACACACACACACACACACACACACACACACACACACACACACACACACACACACACACACACACACAAAGAGGAAAACCCTTTCCCAAAATGTGCGCTTTGGGTAAAGTATGGAAGATCAGATCCACATGATCCGGCTGGTTCTAATTCATCCAGGCGGAAAATAGAGTGAACTCAAAGGGGGCAGTCAAGGTTTAGGGACAGGCTGAGGATCAGCTCCAGCCAGGAGAGAGAGAACCGTCCTACTGGCTCCATATGACCTCATCTACATCCCACGACTTCTGAGAGGGACATTATTCAATCATGCTGATGTTACGTCATACCATTACAATGTACTGCAAGGCTCTGTCAGCCACGACAGCGTGTATCCAGACACAAAGCCTCATAGGCTACCAGTAACGCCACACATGGCAGCAACACGCAACAACAACTATATGAGACAGAGGAATGTCCCATTATCTCCCATGGACGCCATCAGCCTGGGGCCAGCCAAGACACAGCATGGTCCGGGCTCTCTGAGCCCCAGGCTTCCTTCCTTCCTTCCTTCCCATCATTCCAAACCAAACCATCCTGGCTCCGTGGGGTCCAGAATAGCCTGCTGTCGCTCCCTGGGACCTGTTGGGAAGGATGTGTTGGGCCACTGGGCGGGGGGGGATGTATCTTTTCTGCTGACAGACGTCCTGTGTGCCCCACTTACCGAGTGACGCTCTGATAGCGCAGAGAATGGCGCCCTTTCGAGACAGGCTACATCTGACATGGCTGAATGGGTGTTATGTTTTATTCATGGATCCCGCTGGATCCAACCTAAATAGCGTAGATGAACCCCCACTACAGTGACAGTGGAATGGGCACCGCTCCCTTTGGTATCAGCATTGGCAGGAAACCAAGGTCATTTATATTCAAAACAAACTGAAGTGAGACAAGTCTAAATTCAAGCACGGAGCTGGGAATGATCTGCTATGGACGGATCAGTGTGTCCTGACTGTCTGCAATCCAACATATCCAAGATACAGACTGGCTTCCTCCACCAAGACACTCAAAGGTTTAGGCCTCAGAATGGTCAGCCACTAAAAGCAGGCAGGTTTCGGTGTCTACCTCTGCAACCGGTTCTCCTACCTCCTAAAGCGGTACTCTTGATAAACCCAAACGCCAACACACTGAAACAGAGCAACTTGGTGATTCATCTTCATACCACAGATTGTCCCAATCACAGATCAGTCTAAATAAAGCCACCCACGACGTGCACCACAAAGAGCCCATGAATGGACCAAACCCGTTTACGTGCGCCTTCAGAGCATGTTCAGAGCATGTTCCAACACGGCTTTAAAAACAAGGCTTCAACGCAATACACAACTAATGCTTTTCCCCGCAAAGAATGCAAAGTGACTCAGGGCAGTGAATGTACAGGGCAGTGAATGTACAGGGCAGTGAATGTACAGGGCAGTGAATGTACATGGTGGAGGGGTTATTTAGGTTTATTAAGACGCGGATTTAAACAAAGTCCGCAAAGACCTTTGGTAAAACTCCAGTTATGAGAGGAATGTTAAGAATTTAAATTAGATCCAGATTCTTTTTTTTCTTCTCTTCCTTTAGAGCGTACGGAGCTGCCCCCCCATCTCCTGGCCCCCCTCCCTTTATTATCTTTAATTTAAGTTTTCGAGAAGAGCTATTAACCAGAGAAAATACCTAACAGAGCCTGTCATTTAAGATCCTCCATGGACCACTGAAGAAACACATCCTTCTTCCCATGGTGGCGGACAGGGACGTGCAAACAGAGGACCCCAATACCACTTCATACAACACCTTCAGGTCGCTGGGGGGTTCTCCAAGGCCACAGAAAGGCAGACGGTATGGATGGAGGGTGGGGGAGAACTATCCACTGCCTAAACCCTTCAGAGACACTGGGACGTTATTAGGGACGTCTGTGGGGTTCAAAGAGCCAGCAGGAGAATTCTACAGCAGAACTCAAGCTGGCATGCATCCTGCACAGCACTTCAGCACAAACACAGGAAACTTCTTCTTTGTGCGGGACGATACAGTTACAGAAAATAACAAGTCATTCAAATGAAAAGATAAAAACATAAAATTACGTTCAAACGTGGCTCTCCAAACATTGGAACTACACAGGACAAGAAATTATCGAGGAGTTTAAAACAAGATGTGATTCTACTGGCACTGGTCTTGAAAACCCAAGCACTGTGGATTAAAATAACTTTGAGATGGTCTTTCATGCGCTTCACAACACAGACAGAGAGAGACAGAGACAGAGAGACAGACAAAGATAGAGAGAGAGAGACAGACAGAGACAGAGACAAAGAGAGAGACAGACAGAGACAGAGACAAAGAGAGAGACAGACAGAGACAGAGACAAAGAGAGAGACAGACAGACAGACAGAGGTTATCTGCCAGAGAAGACAGCAGGCGAGCTTACACCCAGGTCTTTATCTGCTCCACACACATCGTTCAGCCAACAAACGGCATGAATCAAGACTGCAAAAGACTGGTTGTCCACTCCGTCCGACACACACACACACCACGGGCCAGCCTAACTCTATCCCTTCAATTCATTCCACCAGGCTCCGTGATGTCAGGAATAATTCAACAGTCAGACAAGCAGCATTCCACACTGGCCCTGGCCCCACGAGTCACCTCTCAACCCACAGACAGACAGACAGACAATAAAACAGAATGCCACACAGGGAGTCAACTATCATAAACGCCAGTGGTGGCAAATCCACTAGTGCATTTTGGGTCAATCTGACAATCATTTGTGAAGCCTAACGGTTAATCTCAAATACGTTAAACATTTGCAGCGCAATCAAGAAGTCACCTGTCAAGCCATTAGGCTGCTTAGTACTAAAGATATGTTAACACCAGTGATATGGGAACAAATAAGGTTTGTACACACTGAAGCCGAACCTAACAGAGGAAGCAACAGCTTACCCAGAGATGCAGTCTAATTGTCGAGCCCCCCCCCCAGGCGAGGCTCTGCCAGTCAGTGGTACTGTGAGACACACTTAATATTCAACTAAAAACAGCTGGAGCCGTGGCACAGCCTCCACGACCAGATCCAGTGGTGGACCGTCGGATCTTACAGTGTGAAGAATTCAAACTGGAAAGGCATTGGACCCAGACTGAACCACATGCTTGTACATTCTACAGTGAGGCGCTGACAGTGGTCTCAGATCTGTTGCTCTAAGCCTCGATAATGCTACAAGCTCCACAGTTTCGGCTGACTACGGTAGAGTTAGACTTCGGACCCGGTCGGGTCGATACAGAAATTACACAAAACAGAAGAAAAAACCCCTCCATAGAAACATATGGTGGTTTGTACCTTGCCAAAATAACTAGCAAGGTCTTCTGTAAATCATTAAGCAGCCAGTGGGTATGTGAGGTTGGGGAGCCGATACCCTAATATGGAGTGACAGAGATCTGGCATTCTGTTCCATGGCTCTGAGGCCCAGAGGTACACACATCACTCCTGGACCCAGCCTGCATGGACCAGCAACACGGACGTGCACACGCCTTCTACAGACGGCACATAGATGGAACTTCCTATATGTTTCATGGCCCACGTTACCTCCCATCCTGCCAAATGTGATTTGGTTCCTCGGAAGGCAACGGTGGACAACACATTGAAACAGAAATCAAACAGAAATGTCTCCATTTGAGGTAATCAGGTTCAGACAGTCAGTGGGGGTGCATTACAAAACATGGTTTGCAACTTATGTGGTTGGCTCTGTTAGTTATGTCATCATCTTGCTGCCTTAAATCTGCACCATCATTTCCCAACAAACCAATCATGAGCGTAAGAAGTGCAGGACTGTGGTAATACCAAAGGGGTTTGGCACTGGACAACCCTGGTGTTTTCTCAGTATTACAATGCGGGATAGGTGGACACCTATAGATAGGTGGATAGGTGGACCCCTATAGATAGGTGGACACCTTCCAGCGCGGATGAAGTAAACCCAGATCCAAGGCACCATAAAAGCTCCTTTAAAAGGTTCTTTAAAAGGTTCTCAAGGAACGACCGCCAACAGGTGGGATTTCTTTGAAACCTTTTTAGGTGCAGATTCCAGGTGGTACTCTAGTCCACAAACTGCACTGCATTTCAATACAATACCATAGAAGCAGGAGTCTTGAACATAACCCTATAGTAGGCAAGCAGTACACAGAGGTAGAGTACAGTAGTACAGAGGTAGTACACTCTAAAGTCACCTCTCAGATGTATGCTGAATGTCCGGCCGGACCGAACTCAATCCACAAACAGGATACTCACACTGTCCAATCACAGCCTCACACTTCAGTCTCAAGTGGATGTGTGCATGGGCACAGGCAATGGGGGGAACTCCAAGAGCATCATTCATCACATGGTAGGACACGGTACAGTGTCCTTCGTGTTCCTACATTAGGATTCTAACATGAGTTGGGATTATGACCGTCTAACGGAGCCAAGATGCCCTTCTGCTGTCCAGGCAGCAGCAGTGTTTCAACAGACCTTGGTCTAAGGAAACAGGAAGGGGGTCCAGGTGATGAGGTACCTTGGTGATGACCCTGGGGTCCAGGCGTGTGTACCTTGGTGATGACCCTGGGGTCCAGGCGTGTGTACCTTGGTGATGACCCTGGGGTCCAGGCGTGTGTACCTTGGTGATGACCCTGGGGTCCAGGCGTGTGTACCTTGGTGATGACCCTGGGGTCCAGGCGTGTGTACCTTGGTGATGACCCTGGGGTCCAGGCGTGTACCTTGGTGATGACCCTGGGGTCCAGGCGTGTGTACCTTGGTGATGACCCTGGGGTCCAGGTGTGTGTACCTTGGCGATGACCCTGGGGTCCAGGTGTGTGTACCTTGGTGATGACCCTGGGGTCCAGGCGTGTGTACCTTGGCGATGACCCTGGGGTCCAGGTGTGTGTACCTTGGCGATGACCCTGGGGTCCAGGTGTGTGTACCTTGGTGATGACCCTGGGGTCCAGGCGTGTACCTTGGTGATGACCCTGGGGTCCAGGCGTGTACCTTGGTGATGACCCTGGGGTCCAGGCGTGTGTACCTTGGTGATGACCCTGGGGTCCAGGCGTGTGTACCTTGGTGATGACCCTGGGGTCCAGGTGTGTGTACCTTGGTGATGACCCTGGGGTCCAGGCGTGTACCTTGGTGATGACCCTGGGGTCCAGGCGTGTACCTTGGTGATGACCCTGGGGTCCAGGCGTGTGTACCTTGGTGATGACCCTGGGGTCCAGGCGTGTACCTTGGTGATGACCCTGGGGTCCAGGCGTGTGTGTACCTTGGTGATGAGCAGTGGCTCATGGTGCTCTCGGCCTCCTCTCAGGGTGAAGCCCCATGGCGCTCCCCCAGAGAGGAGCACCTCCCCCGGCCTCCAGCCTGCGTCCTCCCTGGGCCTCTGGCTCAGCTCTCCGGGCCTCTCCTCCACACAAAACACCTGGCTCCTACAGCCTCTGGCCTCCATGCTGGGGGGGGATCAAGAACCAAACAGAACAGGAACTGTGTTGTGATTAAGATGTCGACACCAACATCCCGCCAGGCAAGGCTGGGTGTTTGAACCCGCTGCACGGTGGTTGATGTTGGGTTTTTTGCACACTCCAATAAACACCAGTGTACCTTCTGTACCTGTGGTTAAACTGTTACACTTATACTTTAAATATCTGAGGGATGAACCTGAGGATGAACATGTGACACTACGGGACTGTTTAACAAGGAATAGAAGCCTACCATGTTATACTAGTCCTGTCATACTTTACATGTTGTAACCAAGTAATAAACAGACAAAAAAGCTGATCATATTTTAGAAAGGGGCGTAAACATCTGTGACTGTAAATGTGTTCTCAGGTGATCGTCAGGAATGCAGATTTCCTTATAATTCATCTGACATCCAGAACCATTCAAATGAATCGCATTAATGTGGAGATGGTTCTTCCAACTGAACACACGTGGTGCCCTGGGGGTGAACCCGATACGTTAGACCTTTAACATTACCACCACTCCCACGTGCTACCTTAGATCATTACCACCCCCTCCCACGTGCTACCTTAGATCATTACCACCACTCCCACGTGCTACCTTAGATCATTACCACCCACTCCCACGTGTTACCTTAGATCATTACCACCCACTCCCACCTGTTACCTTAGATCATTACCACCACTCCAACGTGTTACCTTAGATCATTACCACCACTCCCACGTGCTACCTTAGATCATTACCACCACTCCCACGTGTTACCTTAGATCATTACCACCACTCCACCTGTTACCTTAGATCATTACCACCCACTCCACGTGCTACCTTAGATCATTACCACCACTCCACCTGTTACCTTAGATCATTACCACCCACTCCACCTGTTACCTTAGATCATTACCACCCACTCCACCTGTTACCTTAGATCATTACCACCCACTCCACCTGTTACCTTAGATCATTACCACCCACTCCACCGTGTTACCTTAGATCATTACCACCCACTCCCACGTGTTACCTTAGATCATTACCACCCACTCCCACGTGTTACCTTAGATCATTACCACCCCCTCCAACTGTTACCTTAGATCATTACCACCCACTCCCACCTGTTACCTTAGATCATTACCACCCACTCCCACGTGTTACCTTAGATCATTACCACCCACTCCACCTGTTACCTTAGATCATTACCACCCACTCCAACGTGTTACCTTAGATCATTACCACCCACTCCACCTGTTACCTTAGATCATTACCACCCACTCCACCGTGTTACCTTAGATCATTACCACCCACTCCCACGTGTTACCTTAGATCATTACCACCCACTCCCACCTGTTACCTTAGATCATTACCACCCACTCCCACGTGTTACCTTAGATCATTACCACCCACTCCCACGTGTTACCTTAGATCATTACCACCCACTCCCACCTGTTACCTTAGATCATTACCAACCACTCCCACGTGTTACCTTAGATCATTACCACCCCCTCCCACCTGTTACCTTAGATCATTACCACCCACTCCACCTGTTACCTTAGATCATTACCACCCACTCCACCGGTTACCTTAGATCATTACCACCCACTCCACCTGTTACCTTAGATCATTACCACCCACTCCCACGTGTTACCTTAGATCATTACCACCCACTCCACCGTGTTACCTTAGATCATTACCACCCACTCCACCTGTTACCTTAGATCATTACCACCCACTCCCACGTGTTACCTTAGATCATTACCACCCACTCCACCGTGTTACCTTAGATCATTACCACCCACTCCCACGTGTTACCTTAGATCATTACCACCCACTCCCACCTGTTACCTTAGATCATTACCACCCACTCCCACGTGTTACCTTAGATCATTACCACCCCCTCCCACCTGTTACCTTAGATCATTACCACCCACTCCCACCTGTTACCTTAGATCATTACCACCCACTCCCACGTGTTACCTTAGATCATTACCACCCACTCCAACGTGTTACCTTAGATCATTACCACCCACTCCCACGTGTTACCTTAGATCATTACCACCCCCTCCCACCTGTTACCTTAGATCATTACCACCCACTCCCACCTGTTACCTTAGATCATTACCACCCACTCCCACCTGTTACCTTAGATCATTACCACCCCCTCCCACCTGTTACCTTAGGTCATTACCACCCACTCCCACGTGTTACCTTAGATCATTACCACCCACTCCACCTGTTACCTTAGATCATTACCACCCACTCCCACCTGTTACCTTAGATCATTACCACCCACTCCCACCTGTTACCTTAGATCATTACCACCCACTCCACCTGTTACCTTAGATCATTACCACCCACTCCCACCTGTTACCTTAGATCATTACCACCCACTCCCACCTGTTACCTTAGATCATTACCACCCACTCCCACCTGTTACCTTAGATCATTACCACCCACTCCACCTGTTACCTTAGATCATTACCACCCCCTCCCACCTGTTACCTTAGGTCATTACCACCCACTCCCACGTGTTACCTTAGATCATTACCACCCACTCCCACGTGTTACCTTAGATCATTACCACCCACTCCCACGTGTTACCTTAGATCATTACAATACGCTGTGTGTGATGTGAGAGGGGTCTGACATTGGCATCCAGGTGACAGGTTAGATACAGACCTAGGATTTGGGCGATACTGCGACGTTTGTACACACATTTGAGAAATTAGTTATTATTAAAAATAAATTATTAAAAAGGTAGATTATCCTTTAACCCGAATCGCAAATCCTTTGTAAAAAAAAAAAAGCATCATCCAATAGGGAATAACGTCGGCTCTACTCTCTGAAGTCTGTCATGTTGGATGTGAATACACATAAGACACCCACTTTGACGCGTTCTGTTGAACACATAACAGGTTATATTTAACACATTTAACACCTGTTGTCCTAACGACCAGCATGACGAGAGAGAGGATGACATGACGATTACCATGATGATTACCATGATGTACAATGGAAACTCCTCACCTTGTGTGTGTGTGTTGTCAAACACGCACAACTGACGTTTAATGGCAACGCGTATTCGCTATCTATTCGTCCATCACGGAGCTGGAGACGATGCTTTATACCCGACCGACCCCCCATAGGTGAGGGTCTAAAGGCGATGACCCTACCTGGAGACGGTGCTTTATACCCGACCGACCCCCCATAGGTGAGGGTCTAAAGGCGATGACCCTACCTGGAGACGGTGCTTTATACCCGACCGACCCCCCATAGGTGAGGGTCTAAAGGCGATGACCCTACCTGGAGACGGTGCTTTATACCCGACCGACCCCCCATAGGTGAGGGTCTAAAGGCGATGACCCTACCTGGAGACGGTCCTTTATACCCGACCGACCCCCCATAGGTGAGGGTCTGAAGGCGATGACCCTACCTGGAGACGGTGCTTTATACCCGACCGACCCCCCATAGGTGAGGGTCTGAAGGCGATGACCCTACCTGGAGACGGTGCTTTATACCCGACCGACCCCCCATAGGTGAGGGTCTGAAGGCGATGACCCTACCTGGAGACGGGACTCGGTGAACGGGCTCTCCTCCTCGTAGCTTTCTGGTTCTGCGTTCAGTCGGACGCATTATTCATTCTGTTGGACCAGGTTCCGCTCGGATCCGATCAGGTTCTTCGGTTCTTCGAGACCTTGTTGGTGTTTTGGAAAATAAAACTTTGAATATAAAACGACTTAAAGGCTCGCTGTGGTCCGTCCGACACAAACAACACAAACACACACGCGAGTTTTACATTAGCAAGTCGTGCTAACTACTAACTCCCCCAGAGATGACACCATGAGAGGAGCAGGTAGCGGAGCTCCGGAGCACCACCTAGCGCCTCCCCGCGGAACACCACCTAGCGCCTCCCCGCGGAACACCACCTAGCGCCTCCCCGCGGAACACCACCTAGCGCCTCCCCGCGGAACACCACCTAGCGCCTCCCCGCGGAACACCACCTAGCGCCTCCCCGCGGAACACCACCTAGCGCCTCCCCGCGGAACACCACCTAGCGCCTCCCCGCGGAACACCACCTAGCGCCTCCCCGCGGAACACCACCTAGCGCCTCCCCGCGGAACACCACCTAGCGCCTCCCCGCGGAACACCACCTAGCGCCTCCCCGCGGGACACCACCTAGCGCCTCCCCGCGGAACACCACCTAGCGCCTCCCCGCGGAACACCACCTAGCGCCTCCCCGCGGAACACCACCTAGCGCCTCCCCGCGGAACACCACCTAGCGCCTCCCCGCGGAACACCACCTAGCGCCTCCCCGCGGAACACCACCTAGCGCCTCCCCGCGGAACACCACCTAGCGCCTCCCCGCGGAACACCACCTAGCGCCTCCCCGCGGAACACCACCTAGCGCCTCCCCGCGGAACACCACCTAGCGCCTCCCCGCGGAACACCACCTAGCGCCTCCCCGCGGAACACCACCTAGCGCCTCCCCGCGGAACACCACCTAGCGCCTCCCCGCGGAACACCACCTAGCGCCTCCCCGCGGAACACCACCTAGCGCCTCCCCGCGGGACACCACCTAGCGCCTCCCCGCGGAACACCACCTAGCGCCTCCCCGCGGAACACCACCTAGCGCCTCCCCGCGGAACACGGCCCGGCTCCCTTTGTTTGGCTACACGGACCGCACTGGAACTTTAACTACTTTATCTCCGCTTTACGTTGTTTTAGTGAAGTAAACGTATAGACAATTAAAGTGTGATAGTGGTAGAAGAAGAGGAACAACAACAACAACAACAACAACAACCAACGACAATAAGACGACAAGAAAGAAAGGATGAACGCATGTTTCTATGACAACGCTGTGAGGGTACGGGTCGCCTTAAGGACCAAACCAAACTTTTCGCGTAAGTTGTCTGAAACGTCAGCGTTGAAAACATTAAAAGCCTATTTGACCCTTTTTTCTTCTGCTCAGACTCACTTGTTTATTTGTGTGTTGTTTATTTATTAATTTTAATACATTTATTATTATTGATTTATTAAGGCTGGCTATTCAGGTTGTATCAGTATCAGTATCAGTTGTTTCAGTAAATAAATGGAAA